>JAPYYV010005220.1:0-16798 GCA_030522625.1 Copidosoma aretas | reverse complement strand
CCCCCCCACAGCCCCTCCACCGACCCCATACACTTACCATATTATATAGAGATTTTGGTGGGTCTGGAATAAGACCTCCCCACAAACCTCCCCCTCCCACACCATTTTCTTTTACTCCTTTAATTTAAGTTAAAATCCGTTTGATTTTTCCGTGAATTTGACAGTAAGTTAAGTTTTAGTTTTTTGTATTTCTCTTCATTCCAAAGTATTCATAAGACAACAGTCTTATCTCCTCCTTCTTCTACAGGACCACATCATTTTATGTTTAATTCGGTGGAACCATGGCTAAACAATTTCAATCTCCTTTTATATATCTTATTATGATAAGATAAAACTTTTTTTTACCTTAATTACCCTCTTACCAATTTTTTTGATTATTCCACATGTATAAAATGTTTAGCGAATTTCCACACCACCTATGAGGTATTGCTATGGCACGATTATTTTTTTTAGATTTCCAATAAGTTACGAATTACATTTATTAATAAGTATTATTTTACGACATGATAAAATTTTACCTATGTAATATACAATTAATAAACGATTTGAATATCTAAACCGTGGATCTCGCCGTTAGCCCTACTTTCCACGAGAAGACAGAAATCCCCAATCCCTCTTTACTGAAATATATTTAAATAATTCAGTAAATTTTACCCTTCTGTCTTCGATTTTTTTAAGCAGTACGTGTACCGTAACAAAACAATTTTACATAAACAATTATGGAAGTTAACTTACATTTTAATGATGATAATAATTTAAAAAAACTTTAATATAACATTATAAAAACATAAAATTTAATAGTAGAGACATATAATTTTTGTTCCACTACACGTAAAAATAATTGTATAAATTTTATGATAATTATATAAATACGAGTTTTATCATGTCATAAAACAAGATTTAAATAATTTTCCTTTCAATTCATACATTTATCTTTTTGTCATGCTAACAGTAAAATATATTTTTTGAGTTTTGTCAAATAACATTGAATTAAATGGAGAAAATTTCATCCCAAACTATATTTTCTAGTTCTGATTTATTTTTATGATCAATTTGAATGTATAATCCATCTTTACTTTTGCATTTAGATAAAGCAACATACAATTGACCATGCGAGAACAAATTTTTTTCAAATATAATTAATCGTCATTGAAAATGCTAATACTAAAGGAAATTGCTTTCTGTATAAAATAAAGGGTAATGAAGATGTATTTCCGGTATTTAAAGTTATTTTTGGAATAAATACTTTTTCTCCTATTTTTTCACCAGTTATGATTTCATCTTCGATGCTATACTTAAATAATTTTGTAATTTGTAATCTTGTACAATTGCATAGACTGTCAGTAATACTTAAATTTCTGATCAGCATTACGATTGCTCTAATTTTAAAATTTAGCTCATGAGGAGGCAAACCTTCACGAATATTATTTAAAACTTTAACTGGAAAATTAATGCAAATGTCGTCGTCAGATTTACCAACCCATTTATAAGTTGCATGATCTATGCTATAATAAGTTTTCATTTTTCCTGGTAAATGATTTGGAATTATGTTGTTTAAAAATTGAGTATACTCATTATGGGAAGTGGGAATAACATTATGTATCGAACAATTTTTGTTTTTAAAGAAAATTGTCAAACAAACCTCATCAGTTTTCAATTTTTCATGAATTTCAAATGATTTTATCTTCCCTTCTCCGATTTCCAACAATAATTTAGAGAATTCTAGGTCATTACAACGAATATTAATATTTAATTTCATGATGTAAAATTACAACCAAAGAAAAGATGATTTGGTGCTTTCGGATACCATCATACTACTATTACTGTTTTTTAAAACCGGTAGAATTTGACGGAAATTTCTACCTAACATTATGAGTTTGTTTCTAAAATATATGTCTCTATTACATAAATCACGCAAAGTTCTGTCGAATATTTCCAATGCTTTTTTTGGGATCATTGAAGCCTCATTCAAAATTATTAAATCTACTCCTCTTAATTTTTTTTCGTCTGATTCCTATCCGAAAAATGAACTTTCAACATTATCTAAATCCAAAGGTAAACGGAAAGTTCTGTGACTGGTCATTCCTTTAGGAAGTAATATTGATGCGATACCAGCCCATGCCATCGATAAAAAAATTTTACCAAGAGAAATGAAGTAAGTTTTGTACAGGAATGTTTTTCCAGCAAAATGGAATTTCACCATTATTAACTATGCATAAATACGGTAATTTTTCACAGCCAGGGGTTGGTGGAACGGGAGTTAGGGGGTTGGCATGCGAAGCGCGCAGGGGGGCGAAGCTCCACTAATATATATATATATATATATATATTATAATATAAAAAAAAATATATGTATATATATACAAGAGTGCACGCGCCTAAAATCAGACTGCTGACACGCGCTGTATTGCTGTATATATAGAAATCGCAAGAGATACCGCTCGTCAAATCCGCGCGACTCTGAGCGTTTTCCGTTCGGGAGCAGTCGGAGCGTTTTGACCATGTGTTTTCTCGCCTCGCAGCCGAAGTGCTCGTTGTGTTTATTGCAGTGATATCTCCATGACCAAAACACAAGCAGCTGCGGGCATTCAGCGCTACAGCTGCAGGCGTTTAACGCAAGGGGGGCCACATGCACTAAACGCTAGATGGTCTCGATGCGCTGGACCCGTAATTCTTCTCTCCGTGTGGTTATAAACACCTTAAGCAACTGCATAGTTGCTGATAGAATTATATCGCGGACTTATTGCCCTTTAAGTAGGGTATCACGAGAGTCGAGACAAGACAAGAGTTTAGTGAGTCTTGTCTTGGTCTTGAGAAAAAAACTCTTGTCTTGTCTTGGTCTTGTCTTGACACGCTTGATACCGTGGAGATTAATGCGTTTATTATTCGAACAAAATATGCATGCAAATTAAAATATATCTACATGCCACAGCTATAATCTAAGCAGTTATTTCTCACTGTCCCTTCTTCCCTCTCTTGCTATACGTAATCAAACAATAATATACTGGTCTATTGCTAACTGTTTCGATTTTTAAGTAACGACAGTTGATGCGTGAATACCAGTGAGTAAACATCGTACTGTTAACGTGATTAAGTGAATTGAGTGCATACAGTTTGTTCTATAAATTAATCGGTGTATAATAAGTTGTTAAAAAAATGAAGAAAGCCATATTATTTAATGCAAGTATTGTTACAAAAGAGAGGGAGGAAGAAGATCTGAATAAAGAATTGGACTTAAATGTTTGTCGGAAAGTCAATTATCAAACGCATTACGAGTACAGCAACAATGAATCGAAAGAAAAATTGGTATTTGTCTGTTGTGTAAAAAGAAAGGAATGGAAAAAGAAATAAAAATGAAAAAATTAAATAGCTCTAGTCTGAAGAGCCATTTAAATTAATCTCATAAAGAGGAGTGTATTCAGTTATTTGATCAAACAAAGAGTTCCAAGAAACATGTTAACACGTTGGATGTATTTCTGGGTAAATCTGAAGTAAGTGAATTTATTAACTTCTATGAATAAATAGAAATATAACAAAAATAACACAAGCTTATATTAATACTTCAGGAAATACAAAAAACAGTTGATGGGAATCGTGAAATTTGTGTATGGCTTGCAAGTAAAAATCTCCCATTACATTTTTGAACAGTTGACTAATCAGTTAAAATTGTTTTGTGATGCTAGTCGTATAAAATTTGTAAGATAAGTTTTAGATGTTCGAACCAGGTGAAACAATACGTTTGACATGATTAGGGTGGCTTAACTTTTAAAATTACCTTTATCAATGTTATGTGAAAGCTGTAAGCAGATGAAAGACTTTAAGTAGACAGATGCAAAGTGGTTTCTTCAAAAACTTTCAGATTTATTGCAAAATTTTAAATACGTGTCAAAGTTACCGTCTGTAGACTCCTACGTTACTTTACTATCTGTTTATGTTTCTTTGTTGTCTTAAATATTTTTTCAAGATTTTCTTGCAAGACCAGGAGTCTTGTCAGAAATCTCTTGGTCTTGTCTTGAAAATTTTTTATTACTCTTGTCTCAACTCTTGTCTCGAATTCAACACAAGACAAAACCAAGAATACTCTTGAAATCTCGTGATACCCTACCTTTAAGGCATAAACGCTTTTATAATAGACACGTACCTTAAGAAGGCACAATTGTTGAAACTAGTGAGGCACTTTGTATGCTATTGGCTCCAATACTTCATGCAAAAATCTAAAAATGTAGATGTCTGGCTTCAGGTCGGCCGTTTGGAAAATCTGATTGCTTCTGGCAAGGCTTTATCAAAAGAGACTGGGAGAACGGCTGCGCTATCGCAGTACTTGACGATTTGGAGTAAGCTAGAATAACTAAGTATAAAGAAAAGCGATGGAAAAATTCAAAGTTAAACATCAGCTTTCGAAGCAGAATTGAGTAGAAAAAAGCGAGTAAAAAGTACGGTAAAAGAACAGAAGACGCTGAAAGTATACGCGTATACATGAATCACTATTAATATCCTTTACGGAGGTATTAAAACTTGGCAAGAAAAAGTTAAAAATGTAAAAATAAATAAACAAAGTGTACGTCAGGAAACAGTCGAATAAGTAACTCATTCTTTTAGCAAATGGATGATTTCCACTACCAAAATCTCTTTTTCCCGAGTCAGTCACAGCCATACGAGCCCTCGAGACCGTGTTTTTATCACGAACACCCTCCAGCTTGATCCAGCGTATATAAACAAACCTCTGGCTCGTTTACTTTCAGCTGCGCTCCCAAACTTGGATCAACAGCAGCAGTGGCCATATAAGTGGAATAACAGTTGCGCAAAGATTTGGGGCAACCGCACTAGTTCGGGAGAGCAGATCTTTCAACTATCGTACGGTATAACAATCTTAATATAAGCCGTAGCTTACCGTCATCGAAATAAGTGTAGCTGTAGCTGCTTGCAGTGAGTCAATTGGAATTGTTCGCGAAAGTTCTACCGACCTATTTTTTCAACTAACAGCCAACCCCTAATCAACCTCACGAAGGAGTTAGATATAGCTTGAGAGAAAGCCAATCAGCGCGAACCTAAGCAAGAGACAGACGGGTGCTTTGATTGGACCTTTCTATCATGGTAACATTGGTAACGCTTTCACTTACAGTAGAGATAAGAGCTTGTCTCCTTTATCTATACTATCTCTTTGATGTGTATGTGTTTCAGAATTTGAATTAATATCAGCGTTAGCCATTATTTTAGTATAATATGAAGAGAAGAAAAATAAGGTATTATTCATCATTATCAACTACGACTTTAAATTAAATTAAAAATATTTAATAAGAATCTTTAGAAAACTAACATTTAATGTGCCGAGTGAGTAATTTATAACAGTATGCAGATTAATTTTAGTCATACTGAAAGTCATTCCAAGTAAATTACTGATGAAATTCATTACCTGTTGCAAACCTAAGCTACCAACATTTTAAAATTTTGCAAACACTTTATTTTATCAGACCACCCGAACAGCCTAGACTGTTGTAGTTATACCAGTAAACGGCTTGAAAAAGGTAAACTGACCATTTTTTATTTTTTTATACTTAATAACAATCATATTATTTTGTATGGACTATAGAGTAAATTTTTTTTAATATAAAAATTTATGTACAATTACCACCATCGAAATTTGTTCATTAAAAAAATCAAATTTCAACTTTTTTTCTTCATCTTATCTGACGCTTCATTCCAGGCAAATAAAGGTTCCAAAAGTAAGTCGACGATAAGGATAAATTTGTATGATTAACAGTTTGCAAAACTAAATTTGGGTAAAAATAATTTTAAAGGTCCACAACGTCTGTTTACATCTAAATTTTATAAATTTCAAAAAAAAATCGTGTTTCTTCAGATATCGCAGACTCAAACTTATGGCTTATTGGTAGTGTTGTCGACAAAAGTTGTAACAAAAAAACTAACAAAGTGGTATGTATTAGTATTAAGATTCATACAGTCCTTAATTTTTACTAGTTATTTTGTAAGGTATAAATCTACTTTATGTCATTGTTGAAGAAGTAACGTGATCTACTTTTGTCAAGTTATAGCCAGCTTATATTTCAGTCGGTAAAAATTGAGGACTGTCTGGATCATTACTTTATGAACTAATTTTATGATGTCTAGTGACTAAAGATACATTGTTTCGAAAAATCCGCATTTAAAATTTTTTTAACGTGTATTTTTATACTTGACTATTTCGACTACTTTTTAACTGGTTTTATGTTATAAGCGTTTTTCAATATTTCGCACTTTTTTTGGGAGTCGAAAATAAAACGACCCATGCTTGCAAGATTTCGAAGAAAAAACGTTCTAACGCTTAATTTTACTTGACCAGTTCAAGAAATTTGAATTGTTATAAAATTCATAAATAAATGAAATAAAAACGCTAAGAAAAACGTTATGAACTAAGTTACAGGGATATTGGAATAGATACTTGCTTGTAACTTAGCACCCATCAAGCTGCCAATCGTCACGGCTAGGCCATCTTTAGAGTAATCTTCAGGTGTCGTTTCTTTTGCTGTTTCAACGATTTGGCTGGGCACCGGCGTCATTTGCGTGAAAGTATGAAGGTTGATGTTTTGTTTCAGGTCCTGTAAAATGATGACTCCAAGATCGAACCATTTACCTTGGTCAACTTCTAATAAAAAGTTTTCTACTGATACTACTGGAATATCCGCTGGAATCGATGAGTTACTACGCAAAGTAATTATTTTATCTTGAGCCGCCTTTATTCCTGCCTCGAAACTAACTGGTTGAGCCGCTTCAAACGATGATACAGCTTGAATTCCCCTATTTTTAAAGAAAAGAACATCCATTTTTTATACTTTAATCAGAAACTTCATATAAAATCAAATTATTAACATTTTAATGAATATTGTATCAATTTATCTTGAAATTTTTTGAGTTAGAGTCGACAAATTACGTAACAGCTGTTTGTGAGAAGACATCGATTATGCTCTCTGTTTCACTTTCATACAATAGTCTAAGAGGGTCCTACAAATAGAACGTAACATTTTCAAACGTAAGTTAAGAGGACGTGGGAGGGAGAGGTTATGTTTAACAATGAAACTTCACTTTTCTGAATCTAAGAGTTGAGTCAGAGAATATAGAACATAATATATCTGCTCTTTTATTGAAGATAGAAGGTCGGGAGAGGCCTCTTTTTGATTTCAATTTTAACGTTAGTACTGTATATATGAGACAGGTGGCGTTAAAGACGAGCGTTTGAAAATCGGAGCAGCAAGTTAAAAGACCTTAATAGAATTCTTTTTTATTCTTTGAAGTAAACCCAGAGCGCTTAATTCCTTAGCATTTTAATGAATAACAATATTATTTATGAATAAAAAGCCTATCGCCAGTACAAGTTGGTGTAATGTTAAGACTTTGTCAGTAATCATTAATTCAAAGAGAATCTAAATGCTGAAACAGTAATCTTGTCTGCTCTGCACGTGTCACACAGATGTGTAACAATGTATACGTAGCAGACGTACAAGTGTAGTAGTGAGTTCAAAAGTTTTTACTCTGTTATAACCTCTCAATTGGAAAGTAATACATAGTTTTTATATGCTATTCGATGCATACCCACTGCTCAAAATAGAATGATAACGTTGAGAATCTTCTGATTTAGTTATTTTTAGATCATTTTTATGAACAAAATTATTCTTTTTTATAAAAGCTTGTTCCCGTGACTGCTTTACAGGAGTGCCTTATATTTTCACTAGAGCGAAAAGTGTAACCAGCTATAAAATGACTATTTGGTACATGAAACAAACTTTGAACCTAATATGAGTGTGATCTGAAGTGGTCCTATGATGTATGTAATCAACCTTGTGTGAAAATAATCAAGTTTCCAGACTAACTCAAGTAATTTTCATCTGATTGACCTCAAATTTAGTAAATATCTTTGTCTCCACTATAGAACGTGATGGTTTGAAATCAGAGAAGTTTCGTCGAAGGAAAAAAAATTCCCAGCACTTTTACTACAGAGCTTCAAGGGGGAAAAATCTCTTTTTTCGTCGTAACTTTGCAAATTAACATTTTAAGCTAGGGTATTCTGAGAAAAAGTTGTAGATCTCAATGAAATACAACTTTTGTGTGTAGTACACTTTTCTCTAGGAAGTCAATTAAATGCCCTAGAACGCAAAAATAACTGAAAAATTTTCAGTGAAAATAACTTCTAAAACCGTTTTTCACAAGAAGAAATTGACATTTTGCAACAAAGTGTTACATACAAAAGATGTAGATCGTAAAAAAAATACAACTTTTTTTTATCATACATTTCACTCTACAATCTCATCCTAATGCTTTAAACAACGAAAATCGTTTTAAATTGTCAAAAAAATCGTTTTGTGATTCCTCATTTTTTTATTTGACAGTTTAGGTCAAAATGTTAAATACAAAAGTTGTAAAACTAAAAAAATACCCTTTTATTGTATTTAAAGTTTTTCTTCAAAGTATTGTTATAATGCAATAAATTACTAAAATCGATTTAAACTGGCTGAAAAATCGTTAGCAGTTGTGCCTTACATGCAAAATCTTAACTTTTTTCATAAATTAATTGCTTGTTCTCTCATGCACACGTAGAAAGATAGACTTGCGTATTTTCAGAACGTCAGCTTTGACCACGAGCGGAGGGGGGTTGCGATCACTCTTGGAGCGAATATTTAAGTGCATGAGCTTGGAGGATTAGAGGATTATTTAAATAAGAATGCTCTGTTTCTGAATAGTAGTTCATTGCCGTTTCAGTTTTGCCGGATAGGGTACCGTTTAGGCTTTCATTTAGGCTAAATTTGGGCCCTTTGATATTGTTTGCAACTTTGCTACCAGTGATGATAGTAGAAACGACATATACCGACGCATCTAACAAAAAAAGGCTTTTTTCACAAAACGCCGAAACTCATATTTTAGCCCAACTACACTGGAAAAAAAGTTTGGTAAAGATCCCTTGCTTTAAACTGAGGAAAAACGGACTTTGACTTTGGGGGAAGTTCGGAACGGAAATTTCGAGCTTTGGAGTGCTCTTTCAACTCGTAGACAAAACATTAAGACTTTTCTTCTTAGATAATATCTACTACCATCACATATCATGAGAAAATATAGTTTTTGTACCTGTACAAGTACACCAAGTGGTCATTCAAGTGGAAGTCGGAACGGAACGAAATTTTTGTAAGGACGAAAAACTACGTTTGGTGAAAATCGTGGGACAAAACATATGCAGTGAAAACTCATACTTATTGGTTGATAATCGAGGCAAATATAGTACGAATGTTATCCGTTATCATTACGGTTTACAATTTATGTGCGCAAATTGTGCAACAAAGCTTCATTTTTCAGTGGTAGGAGCTTCTACGAGCGAAATTGAGTTTGTGACAGGGGTAGGAGTGGAAAATTCGACTCTAATTCTCCGATTTTCTCATAGGAGGAGACAGTATATCGGTACAAGACTATATTTCAAATGAAGTCCACAACATTTAATATGTCTTGACGTTTTTAAAGTGTTTATTTGATTACGGTACGGGTGTACGAGCTCTGGACACGTTTTGAGTCAGTTAGGGCATCCTGAGAGTTGACCGCTAAAATGTAATACATGTACTTACAAGATCGACACATTGGCTGAGTGGCGAAACGGCATCTCGGCCGATCACCCAGGTTCAGCAGCGTTGGCTGCGGTTACTACTTATATGATAACCGCCGCTACTGCGAAACCCAAATGACCGGTAAGGTATTTTTTACACTTGATAATGTGAGAAAGAGATGTTTAACAGTTCAGTTTCGATGTTTAAGCCTACGGAATGTGACTTGTGCATTCAGGTAATGCACCGGACTGTTCCAGGGTAGGTTTATACCAGAGGGTCATTTGTGTTTTCCATGGTTAGATGCTATTTTTATTACCGAGGTCGCACAGCAAACGTCCAAAGGTAAAAAAAGCCCCAGCTAAGAAAAGAAATTTAAATTTACTTAACAAAGTGAAGTACAAAAGTTGTACAGCTCATTCAAATACAACTTTTTTGAAAAGTATGTTCTGTTCTACAGTGCCGTCTTGACGCTCTGAAAGACAAAAATCGATGATAGCATTCAATTTTGAAGACAAAACGTAGATCTTATAAAAATACACTTTTCTGTATTGACTACTTTCCTATATAATATGGTCTTTATACAGTAAATAACGGAAATTGTTTTATAGCACTTCGTGTCTAAAGGTGCTTTGCCCTCGAGAGGTGGCTTATCTAGCAGTAGTTGAATGAACTTTACTCCGTCGATGAAGCACTTTCTATTTTTAGTGCGTCAAGAGTTTGAAACATTATGAGGTTAACCTTTATTTTTGGTTGTTTATCATTTAATCGCTCAAATTACTTGTAGAAAAAAACAGTGGGTGCTTAGGCGCCCAAGTATGAAGTGATACTTCTTTGGCAGATAATATATGTAGATGTGGCTGATTCCTTCGCTAGATATGTAGATGTGGCTGATTCTGCCGTAATTTGTTCGGCGATGATCCCAGCTCTTACGCACGTACTGGGATGAATTGTACAAATCTAAAGGTCAAAATTTATTTGAAAAGTGGCGCTCATTTTGTTGTTATTTATTAAAAACATCATTCGAAGTCGTTTTCTACAGAGAAAAAAGTGATGGGTCACGTGATGAAGCCTCTATATTCGTTTTGTGATTGGCTGAGACTGGTCAAGCGCGGGTACATTTGAAATCGAGATTATAAAAAATTGAATAAAAAGTAATATCAATGAAAAAAAAATAAAAACTTCATGTTCTGATTGGCTGATCATTTGATTTTTTTTTTAAAATCGTGGAAATTAATATGATTTAATGGCGGGGGCTGGCGCGCGGAGCGCGCAGGGGCAGAGCCCCCTAGTTGGGATGAAATGTGTGAAAAACAGGGCAAAATGTATTTTATTTCTTCTGTCACTTTTCGGTTTATTTACTTTTTGATCTTTTACATCATTTACACCTTAACTATATATTGTATACAATCAGCTTTCATACACGTACAAAAAACGTGTTTTTTCAAAAATTTACTAAAATTTACTTTTACAAAATGCCCGACATCGTTTGACCAAAAAACTTTGTAGTTGGATCGCTTTGTATATTTGTTCTAGATAGAAAAAAAGTAGAATCGCTGAAAAAAAAAGATTTTTCAAGAACATTTTTTCAAGCCATTTTTGAAGAAATTTCGAGCCAGTTTCGTCAGAATCAGCCATGTACCTTTTATAAAAGGATATTGTCAATAACCCACAGCAATGTATCGAAGGTGATGCAATTGTCGTTGGAATGTAGATATTTGGTAATTGGGTGTAGTTTCAAAAAATATTTTAATATTCAATAAATGAAAATTATAAGCACTTAAATTGCGTGAAATTGGAATAATAAACATCCAGTAGTACCGCTTACATTTAACGTAACTCAAAAATCACCTTATTCACCCATTAAAAAATTTTAGAAGAATGAGACGCAATGAAAATCAAATACTTCATTCGTAGATCCTCGTATAAGTGAACCAATAATGAAAAAAAGAAAATAACAGTGTAAAACTTTGTTAAAAGAATTTTGAAAAAAAATGTAAAAATTGAGAAAATAATTATTTCCTACCTCAGGCCTACTTGGAACCCAGGTACACCCTTGATAGGAAAAATAGCATTCGTAACTCGATCGTAAAGGCTTCTTTACGAACCTCGTTACGTCCCTCGCCTACGGTTCGTGCCGTAAACCTCTCGGTTCGCAAATTAAAGCATTTCCAATCTCATACAAAAACTACTTTTCATTTATCTCAATGTTAACAAATTAACATTTACAATTTAATACTAATTAGCCCGAATTGCAATAAAATATTCGAAGAGACGGTGGAAGAAATGATACGGGCGATGCATATAGATGTTGAACGTCGTGCATAACTATACCTTTTTTTTATATTATAGTGTCATACATCCGGGTACACGATGTGTCCACTACTCAGGGCACTTGACACTTGGGAAAGAGAAGGAAAGAAGGATGGGAAGGAATAGGGAGTAAATTGGGTAATTTTACTGTGAGAAGGTCGCCTAGCCTCTTCGAGGAACATTGCAGTGATAAAGCGCGTGCGGAAAAATTACAGAGGTGCTTGCTCGAAAAAGTTGCTCTGGCCGGGAATCGAACCGCGGTCTTCCGCGTGCCGACCCACAGCTTAGCCGACTGAGCCACTTCGAACTCCATAATTATACCTATGTGACGTGTTGACTATATATTTTGAGTATTGAGCCTCCTACGCCACAGCCGTACGTATTTGGGCGCCTATCACGAAGTTACGTTCAACTCGTCAGTACTCAAAGCGAATCAAGCCCAAAAAATTTACAGACATTCCTCAGAGTATCTAGTTTCTCATAGTTTTTGGCAAAAGTTGTTAAATTGGATGGCGTGCCCGAATAAAATTCCAACCTTAAAAACACAACTTCGATCGATAAAAGTATCACAAAATTTCAAAAATCAAAGATTTTCCAGCTACGCACGTTGTCCGTAACATACGAGAAACAGTTGATCGAGCCTCTAGAAAAAGCAGCGGAAGCAATCCTCCAGGCAAACGGCAAGACTTGAACCAAGTCCCACCCATGCCCGTAAGGGAAGGCGGGGCAGAATTGGCACCTTTTTTTAATAATTCATTATAGTTACGAATTTGAGTCCATAATTATTAAAAAAAAATGTAATTGTATCAATTATATCCCAAAGAATACTTTATCATACTTGACAATCCGGTTTTTTAACAACTTTTTCGTGTATAATGTGATACTCAAGAATGCCCAACTGTACCCCTCGTATTCTGCTAAGGGGTACAAGTGAGCAGAAGGTGGGGTACGGATGGGCACAGATATCTTGTAGTAATAACCTATAATACTCACAGCTGACAGCAGACAACTGAGACCTATATGTACTTATATGTATATCACTTGCAACGCTCGATATCGATGTATAGAACTCATCTTGAGACGCTGCTGGTGCCCATCTCCGCTCCACCTGGTCCATTCGTGCCCTCAGAAGACACATTTTTTATTCAACTATAACTTTCTTAATATAAATTATAGAAAATATTTAAAAAATGGTAATTAAAGCTAAAGAGCTAAGCTTTCAAATGATATCATGGAAAACGATTTCGGTTATATTTAATTTGATTTTCTCATCAGTTGAAAATCTGATCGCGTGGCTTTTTTTTAACCAAAAATTAAACTGTTTGGTAGTAAATAATAGGGATTTTTTTCGCTTGAAATTGTTATGATGGAAAAACTATTATTGCTGTTGATGAATGTACGAAAGAAAAAAGCTTAAAATATGTTTCAGTTTTTGAGATATTGCCTAGCCCACCCAACCCGCTAAGCCCATTCGACCACACCTTTCCCCTACTCTGCTTGATCCCAGAGATCGACGAAACTGCAACTCTACCACTACGCCACCGTGTTGGATTGCCACATATACTTGTTCAGCGTTGCTGGCTGTGGCTCCATACTACAGATATTACCATGCCCGTACGAAGACTAGCACAGCTTAGATTTTAGGCTATATCTTTGTTGAATCAAATAAAAAAAATTTGAAAAAAAATTTTGCTTGTGTAGAAAATAATTTCAGATGTGCCCAATTTACTTTAAAATGATTTCGTGACAACATTAACTTCAAAAAACAGAAAAAACACAAAATCTCGAAAAGAAAGCAAAATAGACTAAAAATTACAATTTGTATGGGTCTTTTGAAGATAAAATAAATATCGAGGCACACTAATGGAGAGGTTATAATTCACTTTCAAACATAACATTAATTTTTCATATTTTGGCTACATCATGATAGACTAGGGGTGAAAAATGTCTAAAAAAAATTACAGCACGTCAAGAATATCTATATGAATGCGCACAGATTATTTTGACATGATTTCATAACAATGTAACCTTCAAATACAAGAAAAAACGCTGCATCTTGAAGGTAAAACCGGCTAAACCAAAAATTACAATTTTTATGGGTTTCCTGATAGAGAAAACAATATTGCTCACACTAATAAAGTAGTTAGTCAATACAATATAATGACTTTGAAAAATGTCGATACTTTTGTACTTGAATACGTCTTTGATATGTATATACATTACAAAAACAGTATTTCTCTCGCAAAACTAATTTTACAAATTTGAATGAAACAATGACTTCAAAAACAGAATATTTTTTTGATGACAAGTTAAAAAAATTCATCAAAGAGAAGGACTATTCATGTATTAAGAAATTATTGTACAAAATTGTTTATTATTTCAGCAACGTCATGTTGTCATATTCGGGGCTACCTTTTCACAATCGGGATCTTGCATGAAAAACTTTATTTGATCCGTCTTGTAGAGTTTTGAAAAATGATCGACACGTATTTCTTCTTTTCTTTTTAAATAAAAAACTTTAAAAGATGTAGCCCCTTGAAGATTATCCATTTTGCATAGCTATATATATACTCCTTGTGTATGTGACGTCATAACGACATATGTGAAAAACAGTCATTTTGATTTTTTACTATAACTCGAGTAAAAATGAATATTTTTTCTTGAAACTTTCAGGAATACTTGGTTTTGATATTTTGTTTACAATGTTTAATTTTGAGCAAATTTTATGTAACTGTTTCTGCGTTATTTAAGGTTATATGTAAGTTTGATACTTTTTTCAAAACGCTGTATCTTTGAAAGTTTTATATCGTTTTTGATGTTTCTCGTCTCATTTTTTTCGTTCTTAATTGTAGAATATACATGTGTAATGTATAATTTACAACGTCACATATGTATGGTGTTTTCTATAACTTTTAAAATACCATAATTTAAAGGTACTATATCTTTTTCAATTTTTAATTTTAAGAAAAAAGAAAAAATACGTGTCGATTATTTTTCAAAATTATACAAGACGGACCAAACGGAATTTTTCATGCAAGATCCCAATTACAGTTGTACAAAGGATGATTGAATAATGCATGGATAAGTTCCATTTTAGACTAAAAAAGTCATCTAATCTTAAGATGAAAACATAATTAAGTCAACAATTCCCATAAGTTATACATTCTCTTTAATTAAAACAGTACAATGGGAATTCATCAATATGAAACAACCAACATAGCACAACACTTTTCTGAAACGTTTCTAAAACGTTTAATTTGAAACATACAAACGTTTCTCCAAGAGCTTAGAAACGCTTCTGAAACGTCTTTAAAACTGTACAATGTCTGTTGCTGAGTTCAGCATAAGTTACATGATTCGTTTCAGAAACGTTTCCGGAATGTTTTTGAAACGTAACTGAATTTAGTGCAAATGTAGGAACAAAATAAATTTGTTTCATTATTTTAGCAATACCTAAATTCATAAATAATGACAACAAGAAGAATGAAAAAAAAAAGAATATTGTGAATTACAAATTATATTTAATTTGAGGTACAAAAATCTTTGATTTTCGAAACTTTGTAACACACTTTTATCGATCGAAGTTGTGTTTTTAAGGTTGGAATTTTTTTCTGGCACGCCATACAACTTGACAACTTTTGACAAAACTATGAGAAACTACACTGAAAAAAATTTGGTGCATACAATCGCTCATAGATGGCGCAGCAGAAATCCACATGCTTGACAGCATGAGAGATGCCAAACTGGTGCGCTAGCTGCACCGAACTGATGGTTTCAGTGTGTAGCATGAAACTGCGCAGTACACAGGTATCACTGGGTGCCTATCGAAATAACGAACGAGCGGCGCGCGTGAGTGAGCGAGCAAGCTAACACAGGCCCTATACCTATGTATGTATGTATATATAGATATGATGCGTGTGCATAGCTCGCTCACTGGCGCGCATTGCTCGCTCACTCACGTGCTCGTTCGTTGCTTCGATAACCCCCCTGCAGTACCGATTTGGAGCAACGGGTGAGCCTTCCTGACTGTGTTGTGATTCGGTGTACGCTCTGCCCGTACAGGGTCGCAGGGTGCACCGAATTTTTTTCAGTGCAGATACTCTGAGAAATGTCTGTAAATTTTTTGGGCCTGACTCGGTTAGTATTTTTTGAGTACTGGCGAGTTTAACGTAACTTCGTGATAGACAACCAAATACGTACGGCCGTGGCGTTGGAGCCCCCTTAAGAGGGTTATCGTGATATTTCGTTTTCTTCAGAAATTCTTCTAAAAATTATATCGCACTCATTTTATCACTGCACATAACATATTCAGATTTCAGAAGGCCTAGCTTCATAGTTTTTTGAGGCATTAAATCGCAAAGATTTACGGTTATACACGGGCTCTTATCGAGAGGTCGTTGCCAACTGGTTCCCAAAGACACATTTTTACTTCTAACTGGGTTAATTTTCTTCAAAATTTCCCAAAAAATGTATGTAATACAGTTAACCCTAATTAAAACAATCATTTCAAATTTTTGGAAGTCTAGTGTGGCGGGTCTGATCCCAGGCTCCTAACGCCGCTGTGCATGGGTGATAGGAGGGTAGCAAATGATCTTAACTCTAGAGTTACTTAGAATTAAGATTATGGTTTTTATTTAAGAGTCAAGATCGGATCACAACTCGGACAGTTCAATGCTTCCTGTTCGAGCCGCCACGCGCTACTGCCGCTCTACGGCGCGCAGGCCGAGCGAGAGAGCGACACACGGAAAGAAATTTGGACGCTCGACACCTCAATTATTTTACCTTACATGGATCAACTATTGTTGAGGTTTATTACCACGAAAATTGACCAATGTAACCTCTAACTTAGACGCACAGCCGTTCCATAACATTTGAGATGTACCGTGTAAAAGTTGGACGCTTGACTG
>JAPYYV010005219.1:0-15661 GCA_030522625.1 Copidosoma aretas | reverse complement strand
TAACCCTATATGTATAAAAGCCCCCCTAGGAATCCACCGCCACCAATCGAGCGCGAATCGCCAAAAAAACGAAGCAACAACCGACCTTGCCACCAGCTCGTGCGCACCTCGTCCTTCTCGTTCTTGACCAAGTATCCCTTCCCGAGGGCGTAGTCGTAGCCGGTCCCCGCCTCGTCGCAGCCCCTGTTGACGAACGGATGGGCCCAGAGGGTAACGCGCACGCCCCGCGCCCGGAGCTCCCCGGTGAGGTTCCGCGGATCGGGAAACTTGGCCGGGTCGAAGCTCGCGGAGCCGTAGCAGCTCTCCCAGCCGGCGTCGATCTCGATCTGACTGGCCCCCAGGCCGCTCTCCGCGATCCGCCGGCCGAACTCCCTGACCCGGGCGTCGTCGATCCCCGTCCTGTAGCGCGCCCGGGTCGACCAGACCGGCCGGGCGACCATCGGCTCGCTCGGCCGGCCCGCCGGCCGGCCAAAGTGCCGCCCGACCACGTGCAGATGGGCGGCCCGCGGATCGGCGAACACGCCGATCTCGTAGCCGAGCCCGATCTCGGGCCGCTCCTGGTAGGGCGGCCCGTTCCTCGCGACCAGACAGAGGTGCCGGTCCTTGAGGTTGTTCTGGTCGAGGTGGAGCGGGTCCCGCTCGTCGGCGAGCAGGTAGACGCCGGTGCTCGTCAGCCAGTAGCGCTCGGCCACGCTCATGTGCTGCTGGTGGCTCGGCAGGTAGGCCTCGTCCTCGACGTAGGTGTTCTGCAGGGGCCACTGCTGGACGCGCCGCTCCGGACCGCCGAACCACTGGACGTCCTCGGTCAGGGCGAAGCAGTCGGCCAGTTGGCCGGAGGCACCGGCCGCGCTGCGCGTCACGCGGACGATCTCGGTCTCGGGGTCGGTTTTGATCCTGGCTAGGGTCTCGTTCGACCGCTGGATGCAGGTGGTCAGTCGCTCGCAGTCCTGCTCGATTCTCAGGGACTCGTTGCCCCCGGGGCCCGGGTACTTGGTGTACAGGGAGGCGTTGATCCTGGTGCCGTCTGCGGGATTCGTGAGATTTTTGTTTTTTTTTGTTTTTTTTTTGTCAAAGGACTTTTCACATTTTAGTCCTCGTCCGCATCGAGTCGGATATCATTTCATCGGCTTTTCGTGTTATTTAATATCAATGTCTCCGTGCGAGATAGGTGATCCGGATAGAATATCGTTTTGCATCATCGAAAAACAAAAAAACAAAAACGCTCGCAATTATCGCAGTGCATGAACTTACCATTTTTACGAACGACCAGGACGATCCTGTTATCTTTGGTCTGAATGTCGACGTAGCCAGTTTTTATTTTCTTCGTCACCACGTCAAATTTGTTCTCGTTGGTCGACTCGTCGCAAAGGCTACTGCTGGCCAGCAGGACCAAAAACCCTGGAATGCAACGATTTGTACACTCTTTATTAAATTAATTGAAAAAAATTGAAAAGAATTGTCCGAGAAACTTCGTTTCTTTATGAATAAATATAGAATTCGTGCCAACGATTCTTCGAAACAATGACAATTTTTCTCCTTATAAAATGACTCGGTTATCTCAACGTATCATTAATAATACATTTCATTTTCCTTTATTCCACTCGATTACTCCCAACCATCAACTTTCAACCGATGCAATCAGCAAGCTAGCCAAAAGCCATCAGAGATGACGCCCGCGCGTGCGCGCGATCCCGATATTCGACTTAATTTCGACGTACGTCCCTCGAAACGCCACAACTTACCGCAACCGAAAAATACCTTCATCGCGCCAACAGCACCGACACTCTCCGTCCCGACCAGACTGTCCCCTCGGCGCTACACGCTGCACGCGTTCCCAGAAATGTTTTCTTCACCGCGAGGCGCGTATCGGCTGTCAGCAGATCAAACGTATGCCGTGCGCGCCGCGCTATCGCTGATACGGGCCCCGATAACCGACGCGTATGCACACACACGTCACAATCGTGCCCGCCTTATCTGTACGCGGCGAACACTTTCGCTTATCGCCCCGCGATCGGGCGACCGATTTTTCTCCGCGAGAGAGAAATTATTCGCGACCATTCGGCCCGCCTCTTCCGTAGCAAGTGGATCTGCCGAGCTTCGTTGATTCCTCTCCCGGCCGATCGCTCTGCAGACATCAGAGTTTTACGTCGACAAGCCGAGCCGATGTATATACGTGGGCGATGCCGTTTGCTGGTCTTATAATTTTCAATCGAATATGCCTATGCTTACCTGTATAAATACACACTGCAAAGGTGCTCGGGGTGGTAACGACCCGTTCCCTCGTACTTCTCGCCAAGTGTTAGATACTTGGAAGGTTGAGATCGAGAAGAAAAGCTTTTTTTTTAATACTTTGTTAAAAAATTTTCAAAGCTCATCAATGGTCGTTTCGCAGGGTTGCCATATTGTCACTATTGGTCATTATTTTAAAATAACGTCGCTTTTTTCACTATTTTCAAAATTTCATCATCGTTGTCAGTATTCCAGAGCTTAGAAAAAATTTGAATAACTCGCGTTATAGGGGAACCTTTTAGTACCTCTTCCTTGACTTTCAGAATTAATGACTCGAAATAATTGTTACGTGTTTCCAGAGATGAGGTGAAAAATGTTGTTCTTTTTTAAGTACAGACTATAGGCCACAATGTACAAAGTTATTTTATTTTTGATAAATATTCTCATCCTTTGCTGTGTCATTTTTCTTGTCCTTAATTAACTTCCCGTATCTAACAAATTTCTCATAACAATACTGCAAATGAGCTCTGAAATGGTATAAAAAAATACGACTAATTGTCAAAAAGTTCCTAAATTCGTTGGAAAAAAGAGTCACTATTATGTCACTATCTATGTGAAAGACTTGTCACTGTTCTACTCGCCTTAAGACACAATTTGCTTTGTAGAAAATATACAGTACACTGCAGTTCTCATGTATATTATTGAAATGTGCAATGAATAAATGTCTTTCTTTTATTAAGAATGATCACTACACACGTTTTTATTTGAGAAATGGGTGATAACATGCATTCACACGAGTTTCTCAAACATTTAAATCAAACATTAGGACAATCTCTGTTTTACTGCTTGTATGATTGACGTACCAATCTTCTTACGTCAGCTGACGCCTTCGAATGACGAAAAATGTACCGTATAGTTTTACAGTGAAAATTTAACTTCTACCTTAAACTATGATGAAAATTATTGTAAATCTTGCACTTCGTTTGAAAAGTGAAATAAAAAAAAAATGTGTGTAAACAGTGTTTCTGCAGAGAACAAGTTTAATTTTAGAACAGCATCGACAAAAAACCGTGGAATTATGCATTTACAGCAAAGTAGATTTATCTCTATGAATAATAAACAAGAATCCATTAACATAAATTTATTTCAACTTATTAGATCTTTCAGTATACTTTTCATTGCAATATCATTATCGACTGGTATCTGTAACAAAATAACAATAGAAAAATAAATATACAATCAATCAATACACACGCATACATTATTACAAGTTTTATAAGTTTTATTGTATTGTTTCTTAGTAATTTAATATTAAAATCTCTGCCGTATGAAAACCATAATTTTTTCATTAACACTTGCCCTCGATAACCAGTAATATGACTACATCATCAATGTCAATTCATTTAACTTTTTTCACTATTTGAAAAAAAAAATTTCAAACCGAACAATGTACGCATTATTGCATTTCTAATGAAACATTCTGAGTATGTTGCACAAAAAAATCATGATTAGGCTTTTTTTTTCTGTAACATTTATTTGAAACATCAAACAATCAGCAAAAATTTTGTGAAACAGACTATAAGTTTATACAATTATATGATTACTGGGGCAAAAACCTATATATTTTAATCACAAAGAAAAGATTTAAAATACATAACCTCAAAAAAATTATTGAGGGAAATTGTTTAATAAAATACATATAATTTTTTTTCACTTGGATTGGTGGTTTTTTTCGGTTTTGACTTACCATGTGACCTGATCTATTGACCCAGAATAGTTTGAAACGATCGTAAGATTTACTGTATCCTTCTATGATGTTATTTATAATCAAAGGAATTCTAAGTGATCTAGTCCACTCCTCGGAGTGTTTCCATTTCATTTTTTGTATCCATCTTAAGGTTCCTTGAAAAAATGTTTTTGTCTTCTTTAGTAAACAAAAATTAAGAAGTAAAAAAAATATTTTTGTAGATTTTAAGGACTAATCTTTACCTGGCGTATTGATTATGAAATCTAGCTGAGCTGTCAAAACGTACACTTTCAAGTTCGATTCGTTCAGTAATTTTTCGACTACAAAGTTCATAGTTTAAATTTAGTATACTTTCATGTTTAAAGAAAGTTAATAATTTTACACGATTTTTCGTGTACCTTGACTTATAACCGGTTTCATATTATCTTCAAGTAGAGCTAAGAACACGTACAAGCTTTGGACTCCCCATTGACTTCTGACTCCTAAGGCTTTCCTTATTTTATTATTCATCAATTCGTTAAATCCATTGTATGCTATGGGAAAAAAACAAATTTTACTCCTCATTTTTATAATTTCAATAAAAATTCTTACAGAAGTTCGGCGATGCTTCTACCCTTTCGAGTATATTGTACCAATCCATATTATTAGTAATATTGACAACTAATGTTTCGATTTCTTGAGTCACGTTCACCACTTTTTTCCAATCACCAGCATCACTGGCAGCTTCCAGTTTTTTCGATACTGCGTCAACGATTTCGTAGCCATTGTAGTCCACGAAACCCTTTTCCAAATTAAAAATTATAATTAGTATTGCTTTGTTATAAGATACAAAAAAGAACTATGTCATACAATTGAATAAACTTTGTATACTTACTGTATGAAGTAGATATGATGCAAAAAATACGTAATTGTCAAGAGCAGAAATTGACGAATCTATGAGACCGATTCCTTTCAAGTTACTTGGTACAGTGCCTTTGGTTTGTTCCTTAAAAAAATTTAATATTGTACCATTATGATCAAAAATAATTATTCCTAATAGTAAATTAACACTTTTAATTTTGAATACCTTGTACCAAAGGTTCGCGAATTCGACACCCATTTTTCCGCCGTACGATTCAGCAAGTATGTAGGTCGGGGTTTTTTCGAATATTGTAATATTTTTAAAGAATCCCTTGATACACTGTACAAGATCTTTGGCTATTTCAGCGTTTGTCTTTACCAAAAGATCAAGAGTATCGACGTAACTGAAACCGGTACCCACAGGATTATCAATGAATAAAATATTATAATCCTTTACCTGAAAATCAAATATAATGAAATGAATATAGATATCCGATATCTGACTAGTGATAAATATATTTTTGTCTTCAATGCAGTGGGTGTAAGGGTGGCAAATTTATTTTATTTTATCTTTTATAACAAAATCTGAGGCATGCAATTCAAAGTATGTACTTAAGTACACAAAAAAATAGACTATTTTTTTTTTTCTACAAAATTTATTATCAGCATAATTTACTTTTGATAAGTTTTGAGACTTATAAAGTGTGAACGAATCATGTAAAACAAAGAAATTCTATTTACATGTCGAGTGAAAATTAATATTTTGTAAACACCTACCCATGTATGATTACGAGGCTGTAATTTGAGAGTAAGTGGGCCGATTTCTTCAAAATTGCCAATCCCACTGGATGAGCCACCAGGACCTCCTTGCAACCAAATAATTAATGGCTTCGTTTCATACTTCTTGTTCACATTTGCAGTTGTGTAGTAAAGCCACCAAAACATGTAAGCTTTCGAACGCACTTCCACGAATCCCCAATCTTGTTCTCCGGGACCAAAACCTTCTTTACCTTTAAATAGCATTTTATAAATTTACTTGAAGAATATAATTGCTGTGAGTTGGAATGCATTATTTATTTGAACCAATAAAAAACCAACCAAAACGAAGTTAATAACCACTTATTGGAAAGTGCATGAAAAATTTCATTAGTTTCACTAGTTTTATAATGGTAATCCCGTTTCTTAAGATAATACGGGAATTCTTACATATTTAGATAAAAGAAAAGTCATTCAATAATTCTGATGTACTGATACATTACTGTATGCAAACTTCACAGTATAATAAGCATAATCATTCATTTCAGTGTATCAATTAATTTTTTCTTTATTTTATTTAATTGTATATACAATATTTATTTTGAAATGGTTAATTATTCTCAAAAAGTGTATTTTTGTAATTCTTTACAATTCATACATAAACATCAATTTAATTTTGAGAGTGACTTTCAAAAACAATTGTGATACAATTAAGAAATAACGTACACTGTCTTGATGAGTTTTTATGTTGTTCAATTCAGAATCAAATAATATTATAAAACACAATGTAGCATGAATTCAACGTCGGAACTAAAAACTATACTTACCAAAAAAAATTTTACAATTATTCAGCAATACAACTAATCCTGAGTTGTGTTTAGAAATTTTAGAAAAATTTTTAAAATACCATTTCTGCTATGAGGTAATGTAAAAACTTACCAAAAACAGAAGCAAAAAGTACAGAGAAAACCAAAAGTTTGACGTATTTGAAAAAAATCATACTTTTCACAGCTTATTGTATTGAAATGTAAAAATCTAATATCTGCAACGTACGAAAGTCTTTTGGTCAGTACTTGGATTTGACGGTGTACTACTAATGATAAATACTTTCTATTCATGACAGACATCCCCACCATCAACATCATTCAACAATAAAGTGTTGAACTTGTCGGTGCGTTTTTGCACTGAGATTTAGAGGTGAACATAATAAACTTAAAAAAAAATTAATGCATGAAATCAATTTTAATACTTTATTGAAAATGTTGATATGCTTACAATGAATTTTTTATATTTTTATATCATTATTTTTATTACTATTATAAATGATGTTTCATGTAAATTTTTTTTAAACATCAATTTTGCAAGTTAAACACTGTATCGAGTCGAAATACATACTATGAATAAAGAAAAACAACAAATATTAGTTGATGAATGACAAATTTATTGAAAATTAAAAATATACATGTTTATATTTAAATATTATGATTAAAAAAGTAAAAGTAAAAACAAACCATTTAATAATTTCAAAGAAATATTCTTTTCTTCTTGATTCAATTGACACTTTCACGAACGTCTCGTATGAACGAGACTATAGACTGTCATGCGCAAATGATATGTTATACACTTATTCGAAAATGTGAAAGTTACAGATTGAATGTGTTGCAATTGCACGAGTTATGTATACCATCTGATTGAATGTAAACGTCGTTATTACGCTTTATTTTTACGCTAAATTTAATTTAATATTACAAATGCTGAGAATGATACACTTACTAATAAATTATATTTTTTGAGTGTGAAATAAACGTATTAAAAAAGTATCAAAAGTCTTATATTGGTATTCAATGCCAATCTAAAAATATATCATACTGATAAAAAATAAATGATGCATTTAGAAGTGGTAATCAACGCTCATATAGTCAGAAATGGATTTCTTAGAAAATAAGATTCTTTTTTAATCGCATTTAGAAATATTACAGATTGCGATAAACGCTTATTTGAAAGCTTGAAATCTATTAAATACAATACACCAATAAATACTTAATTATCATCAAAACATATTAATTTTGCGAATGTTATGTTTTACTTTGAAACTGAAAAAAATACAGACACCAAGAAAAAATAACTAGTCATCCAGACGCCAAACAAGTTTGAAACGAAGCGATAAAACATTACACTCTGAAAATGTATATAAAATGTCCAAAATTTATATTATAATTTTTTTAGTACTCCATTAAAATTACTGTCCTGTAGGAAATGTTTAAAATGCTAAGCTTATAAATAGCTTTTTCATTACATGATTCAATATATTTCCTCTATATTTATCTAGAGTTTTGCTTTCACCATAAGTAAGTACTCGGCGTTATGCAAAACTATTAGAAAGCCTGGTTTCGATTGCGACAATAGCGAAGAATGATACAATTCGTGTCCCACATCATTGAGCTTATCGGAAAAATCAATAATTGTTCCATTGTTCGATTGTATCTTTTTATTTAATTAAAAGAAATGAATAATTCTTCTCAAAAATCCTGAGGCGCTGTTGCCTAAATGTATCTATGTAAATAGTAGCTTTATGAACAAATAGAAAATTGTGAAAATCTAAGAATCGCTTGCAGATAATAGTATAGTATACTTCTATTCCGTTTCATACTTAACTTGGATTCAACATGGATTTTCATGATTTCATTAACAATTTTTAATATTATTTTTTTTTTTTGTATCGATACTGTAGAACAAATTTTAAAAAATTGCATCTCGTAAAATATTAGAAAAAATGATCATGAGTACCTTTTTGACGCACGGAAAAAATAATTTGCGTGAACTAACAATGGTACATAATTTGACACTTCGTCGCGGTCACTGGCCTCTACTCCACAATAAAAAGGCTATTGGCACTTAGCACGTGATTGCGTATACGCACATACATGCAGGCACGGATGTTGTTCGTACGGTGCGAGAGTTGGAAAGTTACTGTATAAAGTAACCTTAAACTGGAAGCGCAACATTTAGGTCAGACGGTAGGTCAGACATTTATGTGACAAAACTGATAACTGCACTTATATATATACGTATAATAATTGAAAAAAGGAAAGACCCGTTTTTATGATGTGGAACGAAAACAAAAATCATTTTTTTTTATTCAAAGATGAATTAGATACCTATACAAGCGTGTAATAAAAATATTTATTACTTTTTATATTCATTCATGTACTATTTTATATGAATGTAATCGAGTGTGATCTTAGTGGCGAATTGATTTCCAAGTGAATCGAGTAGAGAATTAACGGCACATTATTTTTTTGGGTGATCGAAACGCGTGCCAGCGTAAAAATCGCGATAAAGTGAAAGTATAGCTAACGGAAAAGTTTGCGTAAAAATTTTCAAAAGAAAGATAGTTTTCCAATCGTTAAATCTATAATTAAAATCGTCATAAAATAATTTTCATCGCGATAAACTAATAAGAGATTTCACGTATATCATCCGATAAATATTCAAGATCGAACTTTCGTGGGCCATAATATAATTTTATCTAAATCGTATGGTACCGTCCTTCTGTGCTTCCTTTATTTGAAAATCGTTTTGCCCCTTATCGTGAAAGTTCTATTATGCAAGATGACAAAACTTTTTCCGCATATACACTGAAAATCTAAGTGCTGCAAGTTGTGCAATTTCTGTCACAAATTTCGTTCTAAAGAATTAAATCTGATTAAACATAAAAAAAAAAGAAAAAAAAAAAAAAAAAAAAAAAAAAAATTACGCGTTTAGCATTTAACATTTTTAGTGTACAATCATCGAAAGGTTCAAATTTTAATGCCTCAGCGTTTTGATCATAAAATAATGGAAATGCTTAAAATCTACGACAGAAATCTAAAATATTCGAACTCACGTCGTGTGTACTGGTTGCACTTTTGTGCAAAAAAAAAAAAAAAAAGACGTTCAAGCACAACGTGCAGCCCAAGGGAACGGCGGTCACGGTCTCCTTACCGGAGCTTTCTACCGAGGGTTAATGCATAATTGATGACATGTAGCTCGAGTACCGGTTCGCACTGTCTTGTCTACCCAATTTGAGTCCGAGACTGCGAGCGAGACGCGGAAGATGATGCTCGATCGGGTGCCCTCCTCAGTCCGATCTCGACGCTGCTTCCTCCCGCACGAGATGAGCTTCGGGATCTTCATCTGCCTACTCTGCTTCACCTCGGCCGCGATGGCCAGGGAAGCTTTCTTCAACAGCACGGCTCACGGTGAGTATTTATCGTTGACACGCGCTGTTTAATGTAAATTTTTTCAAATACGGTTTTTCTGTTATTTTAATTAAATTCAAGTTGGTTGGTAAACAATTGTAGGTCGAACTGAAAGACGTTGATGAAAGAGGAGAATCGTTCATTAGAATATTTGAAAACAATCGCTTATTTTCTATCATTCTACATGTAATTTTTGGAACTGAAAAAAAAAGAAAAAAGATTTTACGCCCGTTCCATATTATTGCATAATTTCATGTATTTTTTCATATAAGAATTCAAATTTTTGCAGTTTATGAATTATGAGTCGAATAAATTTATTTTTTTATTTTTTTTAAAACACATATCTAACAACTTATCATCTACTTTTTCTACAAGAGTTAGTCACAATAATATATTTTAGGTAAAGCCTTTTCTTTTATTCAAACAGCTCGTATGAATATTTAAGCATGACAAAATAATTAAATGGCTGTGCTTTATTATAACAAATAACTCGGTAAATGCTGACGAAAACCCATAAGCTGTGGATGGTTTTCACAGCTTTAAAAATCTACGGACACAGCTACTACAATCCTATGACGGGAGAACCATTGGAAGGACACATGGACGACGAAAGGTTGCCCTCGGGCACACCAAAGATCAGTTTCAAAGGCCTGCCGTGTACTTGCGTGGATCAAAGTTGCGGCTGCTGCACGGGACTTAATATAACGGCCATCAAATTCGACAGGCGTTACTGCGTCAATTTCACCCTCGATCCTGTTCAATTCGAGGTCGATATGCAAGTTTTGATGAATGAAAATGAAATTTATCAAACCTCTCTTTCAGGTAATCTTCTTTCACATATTTTGCTTGTTTAAGTAAATATAGCTATCCAAGGCGGTAGCAGATTAATTTATGATTAATTTTATTTTCCATATATACTGATGCTTTTGTTGCGATCTTTAGACGTTATACTTTAATACTTTTTCGTGATAAAGAAAATTACACTTACTAAGCTTGTCCAACAGTCAGTGTCGTAATGTTTTAATTTGATTAATAAATCAAGGAATCGGAAGAATCTGGGTAGGACGGTAAAGAATTTTCATAAGTTTTACTAAAGTTAAAAAGTGTTGATAAGAAAGATAAAATAGATAATGAATAGATTGCAAATGTTTTTTGATGTTATCAAGATTACTGAGTCGAAGCAAATCCATTAAGTAAATTAAATTGACAAGTAATTCAAATTATTTAATAACCAGCGAACTAAGTTTACATTCAGACGATACAAAATAATGATAAACAGCAACGTTTGAAATTATTTCGGCAAAACCATTGACAAGGTTATTCGGGCGTCATTCAAACTGTTGAAAGTTTTAAACCGTGACAAAATTTTCCCACAAAAACACGCGAAAAAATTAAAAGAAACAAATACTTGTACTCGTCAAAGTTTATATTAATTTCGCATTACTGCTGCATCAGTTACAAATCACTTGACAAATATCCTAATAATTTTCAAAAGGATAAAAACTTCACAATCGCTGCCAAAAAAAACCATTATCAAAACCATTTCATCGTTTGCAAAAAAAAAAGGTTTTTTCAATTCTAAAAGAACAAAAAAATGTTTGTACTGCCTGTTAAAACAGCACGCAACCCACCCCCGGTGTGCGTACCACTGCCTTACGTGCCCGTCCTGAACTTTTGCCTGAGATTCTACGACCTGTCCCTGAACAACAGCAACCTGAACGCCTGCGTGGACTTCGAGACGCGACTGGTCCAGTCGCCCCTCCTCGTCATGCACTTCAACTGCGTGCGGGTCGGCAGCAACGGCATCGCCTGGATCAAGCCGGGCGACGACGAGGCCGACAACGCCCTCGCGGCTCAGCAGCAGCAGCAGTCGTCCACGGACGTTTTCGACCCCGTGGACTTTGAGCTCGCCAACGGGCCCGCCGTGATTTCCGCCGGCTTCACCACGCTGTCGCCCGAGGAGGAGGATAAGATCGGCCAGCATCGCATACCTACTTAGTGCTCTTTTCTCTTTTTTTTCATCGATAAGCGAAAGCGCATTGGTCTTTGTTTGGGGCGGTCGATCGTTTTGCTCGCAAGTATTACGGGTGGAAAAATGCCTGATATCTTTGAAGCAGGTTTTAAAGTAAAGTCGTGACAGCAAGTTTCGCTTTTTTGCATACAAGGTATGAAATTGTCAAAATTTTATCGAAAGTGGTCATTTTTATTTAATCTGCCACCGTGTACAATTTTTTTATATCCATCAACTATTTTCAAAGCCATTTTAAACATGTAATTTTTTTTTTTTTTAACTTAAAAAAGTCGAGGCGGCCCAAATTACAAGATCCAAAAAAAAAAAGAAAAAATATTTTGTAGTCAGTTTCAAGAATTTAAAATTTGAAAAAATCAAGAAGTACTCAAACGTTCCTAAAAACTTAGCTGCGTATTCTATACATGTTTAATTGTAGTTTTTTCTCCACGAGCATGATAATTGTAATAAAACGGGATTTCCTGCGAAAAATATATATTAACATTATTATCTTGAGAAAATGTTACATGGTAAAAATTACCATTTATTGGAGAAAAGTGGAGGTTACCTACTTGCACAATGGTAAAATTATGTTGTGATGGACAAACATTTTTACTACGTCTCCCTTCTGCCCCCAAATTATTGATAATTTTTATGACACTCAGTATTAGTCATGTATAATTCTTATCAAAGATATATATTTTTTAAATTATGTCATTTATTTTTTTATCAATTTATTTATGTGTATAAACCTATATTTATTGATCTATTTATTTATTATTCATTTATTTATGCATTAAAACAAAAAATATTGTATTTTTTCAATAAAACGAACTTTAAAAAATGTTAATTTTGTGTAACTATTGTATTTCATACCTAATGATTACGTCTTCCAACTATCGTATTTGTTTAACATCGATTTCAACTGAAAAATTTTTAATCAGGAAGCATTAACCTGTACTTTGAATATAATACAAGTGTTGTTGTATACATATAATATTTATTTTCACCTCTAAATATCTGAGTGAAAATAATAGTTACATTATTTAATATTAAAAAAACTTACCGATTTGCATTTTATTTACGGGTTCGATCAAAGGTTATTCCTCATAATTTTCAATTTCACAATCATTGAACTTTCATCAAATATTATTTTATCATACTGAAAAATCATAGTTAAAAGTACACCTCACAAATCGCATTTTTCATTTAGCACAAGAGAGATCAAAATTATAATTTACCCCGTCCTCCTTTCATCACGAATAATTATAAAAAACAATAACTGGCGCAACAACTATACACACATCTGTACCAATGACTAAGTTCTTGCACAAATTATCTTCGAACAACAGTAACTGACAACAACATTCGACTCAAGTTCGCACTAGGTACTTCACTAACTGCGGTGCCTTAAGACGCGGAGAGGAAAAAAAAAACGAGTCCACGGAAAAGACACGGGTGGGAAAACAAAAACGTGTAAAACCTGAATTTCTCTCGGGTACGCGGCGAAACGAGGTCAAATGAGGCGCCGCATCCGCTACGCGGCCGAGCCTCCGTGGAAAGATGGGACAGTCAAGTGTAGATGATCGTCTTGATCGCTTGTGAGTAAAAAATATATATACGCGTATATATTTGGACCCTATTAGCCATGGCCAATTGAGTATTTGTGCATTTGGCACCATAGAGAGCATGATCAAAATGCCTGTACTTCGGCTAAGAATGGTTGACTGGATCTAAGACCATTTCAAGCTCATCTGGTTTACTTAGCGAGTGTTGTACGTTCCCTTCTCCCCTCTGGATCATCGTATCACGAAGTGAGTATGTTAAAAAATTAAAATTCACGATTGATGTGTTATTATTTCATCCAATGTTTAAAATCATTTTTAACTTTGATGGCAATTGAAAGCAATGAAACCATTTTCGCTTTCACGAAATTTTTTTTCCGCAAATTTTTTGAATGATTTATTTTAGTTGCTTTGAAGTAATATGATTGTTTTGAAGATCAGTATCTATAACAACATAAAAGACATGAGAAAATGCAAATGCACATTAGTTTTAATATGAATTGAAACAAAGAAATTGTGTAGCTTTCTCTTTATAAATTAATAGTATTTAAATATTATATGTACCAAAAAACGTAAGTTACTTTTCATGCAAAACAATAATTTACCTATTCATCTTTGAGAAAATAAAAAAAAAAGAGTATGCACTTTCTTGAAAACGGTACTTTATTAAACTAATAGGGCCAAAAATATAAATAAAAAGAAAATAACAGAGAGAAACAAATATCACTTAATTAATGTTGTTTAAATATGTCATGAATTTTTAAACGTATTAGTTTTCTAATAACTGTACCCTATCATTAAATTACACAGCAATCTCAACGTTATCGCTGCATAAATATTCCAACCACCTTAATAAAAAACGGGTATTTCGCCAACATCAAAAGAGATCTTGTTATGGATCTTATTAGTTGAAAAGTTTGACAAGCACGCAAGTGTACCAACTACTTCAAACGTTAAATTTTGTCCAATTATCTTGCAAGTAAAAATGTATCGGTACATACGCGTTGCGCTGGAATAAGTAAGTAACAACGTACAACTTCTCCTGCACTTGTGCATTTTCTTTTTATTTGGCGTTTCAAACATGATAATATCACGATCTCTTAAATTACAAGCACACGGACACGTGGAATAACAGCGTTTAACCTTTTTTTTACATCCCAGTCAGATGTGGGTTTTTTCCATCGTTTTTCAATCTCAATCTCGACTTTCACGTTCAACATATGTCTAGAACGTTTGACAACTCGGAAAGAAACCAAGATACTCTTATGATATTTTTTACTGTTACATTCCACTGTTCGATCATCCGATTGTATATCTATGTTTTGGCTTTTGTCAATATTAAAAATGTTAGGAAAATAACAGCTTACGATTTTTGAAGCGCTATCAACGCAATAAAATATAATTTGTGAATTAACTGTAACCCAATTGATTCAATTTACTATTTTTCGAGAAAGCTTCCTCTCTACCTGGAATCGAATCTGTACGAAAAATTTAATGAAAAATTTAAGTACTATTAAAAAAAATTCCCAAAAAAAATGGTTTCATACGAATAATCCAAAAATGTCTCCCATTTTAAAAATTCGCCTAAAGTCTGAAGAAATTTATAAAATTTATTTGAAATACTGCTATTACTGTAAAAAAAAAAAAAAAAAAAAAAAAGCTAAATCGCAACCATACATGCGTACCATAAATAATGGCAAAAATATGATCAACAAAAAAATATGAAAATAGGAACAAAGGCTCCACTGCGAAGCAAATCAAGCCGTCCACGTGGATCGCAACCACCTAATGTGCATGAACACCACGACCGACCGATCGGCGAACGAAGATGACGAGACCACTGAGCCCGACGGGTCTACTGATCCTGCTGACATTGACCGTAGCGCTCAACGTCACGACGACCCCCTCCACAGCTTCGGAAGCGAACGTTAACAAGCGAGCGAAGAAGCCCTTGTCACCGAAACCACCCCGCCAGAACACAATGCCGTTGAAGGACCTGTCGCAGCTGCAGGAGCTGCATAAGCTGTTGCGCCAGGTGAGCCCGGGTCCGAACGTCACCAGCGTCTCGGCTACGACCCCGGAACGTTGCAACTGCGGCGGAGGGGTCTGCTCGTGCTGTTCGCTGATTCTGCTCAGAGTCTTCAGGCAGAAGGCCTGCGTCAACGTCACCTACGATCCCGACGAGTTCGCCTTCACGGCCAAGGTTTCCATGAACGACCGGCTGCTCTACACGAGGACGGTGTCCGGTGGGTTTTGTTTTTTTTTTCCATCTCGG
>JAPYYV010005218.1:0-15665 GCA_030522625.1 Copidosoma aretas | reverse complement strand
GGGGGGTGTTGAGGGGTGCAAGGGGGGCCAGGTAACAATTGACGATCGTCAAAAACACGTAAAAATCAACGCGATAGGCCCGTGATTTGACGGGGGGTGAGGGGGGGAGAGGGGGGCTGAAGAAATAAGAGTCCTTACAACTATATATATATTCCTATATTATATAGATGTATGAAAAAAAGCGAGTCCCTCTCCCAGCTCTCTACCGCTCCCCCTTAGCTCCCTACTGGCTCCCCCTCACCACCCTCTCAAATTACGTAATCAGTCGTTCATTTTTACGTGATTTTTAACCCAGGGCTTTTGCACAGATGGTTTGGGAGAAAATTGGTTAAGAGTGAATTAAAATCTCGAAAAGAAAGGTTGATCGACAAAACATAACAATTTTACAGTTATTCTAAAGGGAAAAATGTATTGAGATGCACAAATAGAAAGGTTTTCGTTCACATCACGACATTAGCTCGATTAACGATACTTCCAATAGATTTTGAATAAATTATGGTAACGAATTTTTTATCAATACAACCTTTTAATGCGGGAGAAATTATATATTTCGACGGTAAAGCAACATAGGGCTAAAAATAACAATTATTACAGATTTTGTTGAGGAATAATGAGCATCAGGATGCACAAATAGATTCATTTTAGTTTATATCATGACATAGCCTCAATTTTTTGTGTTTTTGATATATACCTTTATATCAATCAGGTTTAAAATTTCAAAAAAATTACTAGCGTAATGATAATAGTTAAATAATATAAATGTGCACAGATTGTTTCGGAGAAAATTGGTTAAGAATTAATTCAATCTTAATGGAGAAAGGAATTTGCCTGACCGATTACAACGAGAAAAACTAAAGTACAAGAAGTTATTTCAATACAGTTCTGTGTACATGGAGCTTAAATTTAAAAAAGTTGTATAGTGCGGTTCGAGGACATTTAAAAGCTAAATGAGTGCATAATTATTTAAATACTTCATAAAAAGAGTGACAAGATTAAAAAAGGACAAAAATAAAGGTAATTAAGAAATTTTTCTGAGTTTTTGACGTGTAATAAATAGGCTTTCTGGTGAACTGATTATTTTGGTGGTTAATTTCTCATGATTAAGATTTTCTTTTGATTTTTTCTTGCTCCTTCTTATCCCTAGCTTATGCTTCAATAAAAACTAACAATTTTTCTTCCATTTTCCTCAAAATATAATTTTTTACTCTTAAAATCCAAAATTTGGTACTATTCACTTATGATAGATTGTATTACATCAAATAATTAGTGATTCTGATCTATATTTCAGAAACGAAAGTTATATAGGTCGATAAGCGTGGAGTTGGCCTAGCTGATGTGGGCCATGGTGGACCAGAGTTGCTGTGGAAGCTGTAATTGATTATATACGTGCTGCATTCAAGTACGATGTCTCAATAATTATGAATTAATATCAAGCATTAATGATCGTGATCTCCAGCAGCAATATATAAGTACAAGCCAAGATTTAAAAATTTAGCGTTAGGATATTTTCTGTGATACGTTAGTCAGGAGTTGTAGTGAACAAGTGATAACAGCGATCATTTACACAAAATAGAGCAAAAGATTCATTAGGCAACTTAAATATTTACAAGATATAATGAATCCTTTTTGGAAGCGAGGAACAGTCACGTCACGATACAAATCATTTCAACTAAACTAAGTTTGATTGGCTTTAAATTAAATAAAAAAAATTGATGTCAAAATTAGTCTAAAACAAGGGCTTACCCTATGCGACGTCGAGTGACAGAAAGATATAAGAGAAACCTATGGTATAACTAATACCAGTGGCATTCCGCTTGTAGCTTAAAGCTTGTAGAAAATGTCGTCTTACTGTGAAAGTAACGACCAGTTAAAATGAACTATGGCTGTTACTTCAAATGGAAAAGCCTCTGTGCTTGAACTTGGTAGTCAGCTGCTTGCTTCGGAGCTCTGTTCGAAAGTGAAGAGCGTTGGGCGCCTCGAGCGCACCCAAGCCAAGCGCTTAATGAAGAAGTTGGGGGGGAACCATATCACATATGAGCTTGGTTCCCATGTTGGTATAGTGTCGAGCGCCCTGCATTCCTTCTTCTGTTTCCGTGCTTACGCGCTGTGCCTCTCTCTCTCATGTACCTAAACCTCGCATAGACTTGGGTCACTTACACAAGGCCATAACCGCCACCCTTGACGCAGAATAGCGTCAAAGCAACAAAAATATGAAAAAAAAATCAATGATAACAAGCCAGTAAAGCCTTATAATAGTAGATAGTTAAACCTAGGCTAATTATCGCATCAATCAGCGTTACAATTATGATATTTTATCGAACTTTATGAATTATTACATCACTGATTAGGTAATAAATTTTAATCTTTAACAATATTTGAAATAGTACAGAGAACAGTTAGTTTAAATTTCAAACCTTATCGCGAAAGTCAGCCCGTAATACAATACAACCTGATGCATTAAATATACTAATCTTAACGAATTAGTTACCTTAAAGTGTACAAAAGTGGGGAGACCCTTTTTGTTCAAAATTTGTTCTGTGTAAAGAGCATAGCATTGCTTAAATTCGTTATCAGTCGGCAGACTAATGACCTTTACTATTAGGTGATTAAAGGTTGATTTGGATGTTTGGACTATAAGCACCCGTTCTAAACCATCGTCTCCTATATGTACCTTGGTAACGATTCGTAAGGGCCATCGTCCAGGAGGCACTAGCTCGTCTTTGAGTAAGACCCCGTCGTCACACTGCAGTTTATATGTAGGCTGTAGCTACTTGTTTAAGAGCTGGAATCGATGCAAAACTTTATTCCTCCAACGACTCCAAAAGGAATGATGCATCAAAGTAAGCTGCTTCCAGTGGCTTACTAGTCTAGCTTGCTCTGTACTCTCCTTGTAGGGTTCTGGAAAAACCAAATTAGACGACCCAATGAGAAAGTGGGCCAAGGTTAAAGCCGTTGGTTGACTTAAATCTTCTATTATGGTGCAGAGAGGCCGTTAATTGAGACAAGCCTTAATTTTTACGTTTGAAGTAGACAGCTCGTCATAAGTCAAGGTTGCCTTGCCCAAGACTCGCTTGAAGTGAGGCTCAAAGCTTTTGACGGCTGATTTCCACAGACCGTTGAAGTGTGGTGCCCGAGGTAGAATAAATTTCCAATTCAGCCTCTCTTGTACAAGATGATCGTAAACATCAATGGCGAATCGAAACCATTGGCAAAAAAGTCTCTTGATCTCGGTGGCTGCTACGACGAACGTTGGTGCGTTATCAGATAGCAGCTGCGAGCAAGTTCCTTGGCGTGCACAGAATCAAGAAAATGCAGCTGAAAAGGAATCAGATGAAAGATCAGGGACATTTCTAAGATGAATGGCACAAGTAAAAGTGCAAATGAACAAGGCCACATAGCCCTTGTTAGATTTGATTCCTCTTCCCTTTGACAAACAAACTGGTACTGGACCCGCATAATCAAGACCTGTAATATTAAAGGGACGAGACGAGATGAGTCTGGCCAGGAATAATTGGCCTATTCGTTGTTGAGCGACATGATTGGAATATCTTGTGCATGTCAAATAACGATGTTAAACTCCTGACACTACGCGCAAACCTCTTGTGATCCACAGTGATCACAGGACTGAATGCATGAGCTGCGGGCCTCCGTGCAGTGTCAATCTATGTGACTCTACTATGAGTCGCTTGACAAGCATGTAATTTTCAGGTAGTATTATTTGATGCTTCTCATCCTTTGAAAGATCTGCATGCTGAAGGCAGCCCCCGACTCTAACTATATCTTGATCGCAGATGAACGATGTAAGTCGTCTGAGTGGACTTTGTTTTCGTACGGGTTCTCCTTGATTCAGACTGGAGATCTTATCATTGTAGTAAGCGCGTTGCACTGCCCTAAAGCAAAATGACTTTGCGATCCTGATTTCGTTGACTGCTAACAATCCAAGCTGGTATTGACTATGTGGTAGCTTAGCCTTGAATTGCCACCGAACAATGTATCCTAGCGTTCGAAGCATTGATAAAAACAAGAACTTACGTTCAAACAGAGACAGGTAGTTAGGTAAACACAACTCAGGGCTCTTCCTTATTAGAGCCTACTCTGTCAGGTAGGGTTGAACTTCGTCTGATCGATGTGTGTTGTTTGGCTAAATCGATTTAGATTCAGCTATCGAAGACGGTCCATACAACCAAAAAGTGTGTTTTCTTAGAAGTATAGGATCGAGACCACGTGACAGGCAGTCAGCCAGATTGCAAGCTGACCGAACGTGTCTCCATTCAACTTAAGGGAAAGTTGTGATGATTTTACTCGTTCGATTGGCTATAAACGTAGGCCATTGTGGTGTATCTTCCTAGCAACTCAATGACTAACTGAGAATCCGTCTAAAAGGAAACTGCAGTTGGTTGACGTATTTGAGAGCGTAGCAAGTTCTTAGCTAGTCCAACAAGTAGTAAAGCTCCACAGAGTTCCGAGCGTGGGACAGTTAGCCGCTTTATTGGTGCCACTCTTGTTTTGGCGATGTAAAGAGTTGATTGACCTCCTGGACGAACGACATAAACGGCTGCTGCGTATGCACGTTCTGTAGCGTCAGAGAATCCGTAAATGTGCCACACCTGGTCGAGAAGAATACAGTACTAGTGGGGTATTACGAGTGACTTTAAGGTTTGCAGTTAGTTGTGAAAGGCAATCAATGGTTAAGAGAGTTCGTGATCATGCGCAGTGTCCTAATCAAGCTGAGGTAGCCTGAGCTCCTGTAGCATGGCCTTAGCTACGATGACAACTGAAGCAATCCAACCTAGAACGTCAAAAAGGCGCGCTATTTTAGACAGGATTGATCTCTTTGTAATGGTAAGCAGCGGTGGTCTGTTTTCGACGGAAAAGCAAAATAAAATTCTGTTGATAATTCCATTTTAGGCCTGAGGTAGAGACGACATCATTAGGCTTGGCATCCGTTTAAGCCCTTGACGCAGAATGATGACCAGGGATCCCTTGAGTGACGGCCGGCTCGTTTGAGGCCAATTTTTCCAGCTTTATACCGGCTGTGTTGAGAAGAGACACTATCTAGTCTCGTAGTTGGAAGATGCCATCGATTGTGTCATGTCCAGCGAAGCAGTCATCGACGTAGAGGCCTCGCTTAAGAATCAAGGCTGCATCGTGATGTGTTTTGTGCCTACCCATTGTCAGCTGCTGCATGACCCGCAGAGCCATATGTGGTGCGGACGCTGTTTTGTAGGTCACTGTGGTGGCACCATACTCTTGAATAGGCTGCGAAGTTTCAGCACGCCAGAGAATACGTTGACAATCTCGATTCTCCGGGTGAAGAAGTATTCGACAAAACATTTGAACAACGTCTATTGTGATTACAAATCTAAAAAATCTCCAATTAGTACTTTTGATACATTTATCCCATTGTAATTTTTGACCCGACATAAGCCAGTCGTTAAGAGAATGCCCCGATGCATTCTGCTAAGAGGCATTAAAAACTACTCTGATTATCTTGTTTTCTTGACGAATGACTGAATGATGAGGTAAGTAGTAGCTCTAACATGGCAACTCATTTGATGGTACGAGTTCCATGTGATTGAGTTTTGAGTATGCAAGCAAAAAGTCATTATAAGCTTGAGCAAGAGTATCATTACGTTAAAAACGACGTTCTGATCGAATCAAACAACATCATGTGATATCTACCGTGTTTGATAGCTTTGGTTTTGAGAAGAATGGTAGACGAACGACAAAACGACCAGCTAAATCGCGAGTATGAGTATTGATGAAAAAATTCTCGCAACGTTTTTCATCTGCTTTAAGCAAGTCCTGATTAGGAGTATCTTTGATCTTCCGAAATCGTTGAACCGTTTCAGAGAGCAATGGTTGTGTGTAAGTGTGAAACACGTGAACTTGCGAATCAGACTGCTGAGGCTTGACTGGAACTTTGCCTGTCAGTAGCCAGCCAAAAACAGACTGTTAAGCTATAAAAGCTCATACAGGACCCTATTTAACACCCGATTTTAGAATAAGATGATAAATGTCTGCTTCCAGGACACAATCAACCTTATATGTCTTGTGATAAAAAGGATCAGCAAGTTCAAGGTCCTTGAGATTAGACCAAGTGAGACCTTGAACTTGCCTTTTGGGTGATAGACGAGTCAAATAATCTAGATGTAAAGCAAAGAAGTTGGCACGAAAATGTCTATCTCGAACTGATGTTAGGACTGATTAAGTCAAACTTAAGCTTTTAGAACTTTCGACTCCACCCATTCCGATCACAGAACGTAACGATCGTTTTATTTTCAGTGCAAGCAGCTGAACTGTAGGAGTGGAGACGAACGAGCCTTTCAGAGCAGGGTCGAGCAGTGCTTGGACTTCAAACGTTTAACCATGAGAATCTGACAAGATATTTCAAGCCGTTGCTAAAAATACTATAGTGTCAGACTGCTTGTTCCTGACTTAAGACGATTGCGATGCAGCAGCAAAATGGGATCGTTAATTGAGGTGTTAGGTTGTTCCAAAGTAAGATTGATCGTGTTGCTGGCGACCTTAGATGCATGCTTGTTGTTAGGATTTTTTTTGTCTGATGTATTGTTGTTCATATTAGTGGGATGCAACAAAGTATGATAGAGTGCACTACATGTTTTGTATCGTCTTGGAGACGGGCACTTATCTGCAAAGTGTGAAGGATTCAAGCAGTTTAAGCAACGTTTTCGTATCTTGCAGTGTTGCAACCTTTGCTGTATAGTTAGCTCTTTGATATTTGAGCAAATAAAAATGTTATGAGACTCTTGACAATATATACAAGGCTTTTTTAGGGTACTAGCTGATAAATCACTAGCTTAAGTGGCATGAGCCGAAACACCCTTGGAGGTTAAAGAATTTAAACGTGTAGAATTCGGATTGGTACGAAAAACAGATTTTCTGAATCAGCTTTTGATTGCTTAAGTGATTTATTTTTGCGTTCCGAGAAGGCAACAAGATCCTTGTAAGATAAAAAACCTTGAACTGCTTCCTGCAATATCTCCCAATTTTTGCGAGAATTTAAATCAAACTTCCTGACTATGCAGTGAATGAACCAGGAACTCCACTGGCTTACTGGACAACCTAAGTCATGAAAATGACAAATGGCTTTCTCTGACTTATCAACAAGTTCATTAAGGTCATGGACATTACGATTGCGAGCTGTAGGAAGTTAAATAAGTTTTTCTAAATTGGTGAACAATCGTAACCGAGTGTTGTCGTAGCGATGTGTAAGTTTATCCCAGGTAACCTTGAAATATAACTCTGTGATTTCAGGGCCCCATAGACCTTGGGCAGCAGGTCCTTGTACTGAATCAAGAAGATGCTGTAACTTATCAACATCAGCAATGTTTTCCCTATCTTTAATCATGGAGCAGAATATTTGTTTGAAGTACTCCCATTTCTTAATTTTGCCAGGAAAGGAAGATAGTTTAAGAGATGGTAGCATTGCAGAAGTAAGAACCGTGGGATTTATCGAAGCAGAAGTTAGATCACGCTGTTGATTTAATAACCTATCAATGTTCTCACCGATGCGAGATTTAGCATAAATGTAAATATCTTCCGCTTCTAAGAACTAATCCTCTTTGAAATAGGACTTATCTCCTTTTTTGAGCTTAATAAATAGTAAGATATTCATGTTTGTTTAAGAATTTAGTATAATAAGCTTCTAAAAGCTCTAAACGCGATTTGAAATGACACAATGTTTTCCTTTCTAGTCCTACTTCATCCGTAGAATTTATACAAAAGTTCTGAAAATTCGGAAAAGTTTTTACTTTATTGGTCTTAACCGTATATAAGTTACTCATTTTTTTTACGAATTAAGAAACTTGTTGGGTAACGAAAAACAGCTACACAAGATCGTCTGTAAAATATAATGCGTAGCAAATGAGCGAGAGCAAGAATAAATATTTGGAACGATACCTGTCAATTTCGTGCACCCCCTTCAGTCCTGCCCCCGCTCGCTCGCTGCGAAAGCTGCTAAAGAAGAACTAAGTTGCTGTGGGGCAAGAGAGTCAGCCTGGCGATGAATAGAGCTAAAGGAACCTGCGCATAGGCCGTGCGCTCTCTTTACGTCTCCTACCGTTCGCCCGATGCAGACGATGCTTATAATGACCCAAACACTTGTAGAGTGAGATAGACGTGAAGCGGAGCAAATGGTTGTGCTTGCAGCACGTATTTTCCTTTGGCCGTTAAGAAGAAATACGCCGATGTCAACATAGCCGACTAATTGATCCAGAGTTTCGCCTTAAACGTAAATGTACAGGCTCTGCTACCAAAATGGAGTTGGCTTAGCTGATGTGGGCCATGGTAGAGCGGAGTTGCAGTGAAAGCCTATGCGACGTCGAGGGACAGAGAGGGATGATAGAAATCTATGTTATGACTGATACCAGTAGCGTTCCGATTGGAGCTTTAAGCTCGTAGAAAATGTCGTCTCACTATGAAAGTTCAGACGACTTGAAATAAACAATGGCTGTGACTTCAAACAGTAAAGCCTGTGTGCTCGATCGTGGTAGTCGCCTGCTTGCCTCGGAGTTCCGCTTAAAAGTGAAAAGCGCTGGGCGTCTCGAGCGCACCCGAGCTAAGCGCTTAAAGGAGAAGAAGGGGAGGGGCCATATCACACATGAGCTTAGTGCCTATGTTAGTATAGTGGAAAGCACCCTCCGTTCCTTTTTCTGTGTCTGCGCCTACGTGCTATGCCTCTCTATCTTATGTACCTCGACCTCGCATAGACTTGGGTCATTAAAACGTGTCCAAAGTCATACTAATGATTTTTCGGCAGAATTCTTCTGTATTCGATGTTTTTTAAATCATTAAAAATGTCCTTAAATTCCTTATATTTTTTCTGTATCCTACATCATCCAAGCATTAAGCTTCAAAAAAAATTTTTTAATCACCTCTTCTTCTCCGTAAGATATTAGGTTTCTGCTACTTCTAACCTGAAATTTCCCACTTAAAGGTTATGTTTGATTGTATTATATTGAATACTTAGTGAAAGTAGTAATCTATGTTCAAATAACGTGAGTTATAGAGGTTAGTAAGTCATATTAATGATTGTTTGGCAAAATAATCTCCTGTTTTTTAAGTTTCTTTATTAATTTAAGGTTATAATTTAACGGTCTAATATTTTTTAATTGTTTTCTGCATTTAACATTCCCTCAGCTTTAAATTAAAAAAAATTTTTGATTCTGTCTCTTTCTTTGTAGGATATTAGGTTTCTAACATTTTAAACCCGAAATTTCTCACTTCAAGTTTATGTTACGAGCAGATAGTATTTTATCAAATAATCGGTGAGATTAGTAATATATGTTCAAAAAAAGAAATTTAGAGAGGTAAGTAAGTCGTAACAATGATTGTTTGGCCAAATTATTTTCCGTTCTTAAAGTTTCTTTAATAATTTCAGGTTAGGATTTAACGGTCTTAGATTTTCAATACTATTACTGTATTCTACATTATCTATGCTTTAAGCTTCGAAATTTTTTTTTTTTTTTACCCCTTTCAATTCGTGAGGTATTAGGTTTCTGACCCTTAAACTCAAAATTTCTCACCTTAAGGTTATTTTCGATGGTATTATATCAAATACTTAGTGAGATTAGTAATCTTCGTTTGAGAAACGTAATTTATAAAGGTTAGTAAGTCATATTAATGATTGTTTGGCAGAATTATTTTCCATTTCTAAAGTTTGTTTATTACATTGAGGTTAGGATTTAAAGGTCTGAGATTTTTAATATTTTTTCTTCATACTACATCATCTGAGCTTTTAGCTCCAAAAAAAATTTTTTGATTACATCTTTCTCTTCGTGAGATATTAGGTTTCTGACACTTAAAACCTAAAATAGCCCACTGTGTGGCGAGTACAGGCGAGCCGGCGAGAGAGACACTCTCCGTCATGTCTGCGCGCGGGATAGACGTGTAATACAGAACTGTGTGATTACACTAAGTGTGTATAAAAGTTGTGCTACAGCGTGCAGAAGGATTGTAGTTCACAGCAGCCTTAAAAAAACCCGCCGGTCCACAGCGGCTTCTTTGATTGCCTGTGCCACACCTCACTACCTGGGATAGCTACATTAGAGCACTAACTCGTCCGTCGTATCTCTCAGTGCCCGAATAATCAACAACACCCGACAAGACTTTGTTGACACGGTAGCCTTATCCTCTGTTTATACATCCTTTTTGCCTAGAGCATTGTACCAAGCAGCAGCTGCCTACTCTACACCGGCAGGTCGGATACTAGGACAAGTTATACTTATGCTGATTTCAATATTGATGTTAAATAAATAAAAGTTTGGCTTTGTATAAGAATTTGTTGTTAATTCAAGTGATGGTTGCTTGTAAGTATCTTGCCTGCCTTATCCCTCTAGTCTTTTGTTAATGATTTTGTAAATAACTTATTTGTCGTATTCCGCTACCTTAGAACAAGGTGAGTAAGACGTGACACGTTACAGGAGACAATGTTTGAAGGTTTAGAAAGTTTTTGAGAGTTTGTCGATGCTCATATAAAAAATCTTGACGAACACATTGTAGAGGTGAACCGAATTATTAACTTTATGCGTAATCTTTTCAAGAATGAATTAAGTTTTTTAAAAGAAGGTCAAATAAAACATAATATTTTTAACTCCGATCTGTTTAAGCCATTTTATGATAATTATCATAAGGCGATAGCTAAGTATGTTCACTGTAATATGTCTTAAACTTTTTAACAACGTAGAAATGCATTTATATGATATTGTTAGAAAGAAGAGCTTTCAATATATAAGTTTCAGCTAAAAATTTGCTCTACGAACTGCTTGCTATATATAAATAATGACATTCATATTACTTACTTTGTATGATACCTTGAGTAAGACTATTCTACACTGCAAGTTTATTGTATGTAAAGATAAAAAATAAAAATTATACAATTAAACTGAACATGTCTTGCCACCATTCTATACAATGACATCACCGATGCTTATTACAAGTTCTATCTACATGGTAAGTATCCAGCACTAATCAAGGATTTTTGTATTGTCAATCAAATATATATCTTACTATACATATAGTGTAAGGACTTTAATTTTCTTTGTTTTTTTTCTCCCCCCTTGCAGCGCTTTTGAATTTGCTTGTTTTCCTCGTGATTTAAGGTAAAAAATATTTTTTTTCTCTCAGGAGCCATATTTACTAGTTTTATACAAAGAATTAATTATGTCAGTTATTTATTTAATATTATATGATGACTTTTCCGCTTTACCTCGCGGTTATCATCCAGAAGCGCTTTTTTAAATTGGCTTCCTAATTCTTTTTAGGAATAGGCCACATGCACTACTTTAAATTTATTATTTAATATCAGAAACCTTGTTTTTAAAGACCTTAGTGACCTTATTAAACTCTTATTTGTATGATGTATATTATTAACTATCTATTATATTGCAATTTTTTACAATTCTTAATTGTTATCTTTAAACACTTTCTCCCAAACTATGTTTTCACCAATGTTACTGTCGCTTGAATTTAATTGTATAAAAAAAATATTAGGATTCTTGTATCTAGAAAATGCTACATATAATTGACCATGAGAAAAGATAGGTTTATTAGCATAAAGACCGATTTTATAATAACATTGACATTAATATTTATTACTTGTCATTGTAAAATCTCAAAGAAAAAGATATTATCTTCTGTATAGAATAAAAGGTAAGGACGAGTTATTTCGAGAACATAATGTTATACTTGGTATGAAAACCTTATTTCCAAATTTTTCTTCCGTTATGATTTCTGCTTTGATATTTAGTTTATATAATTTTGATATTTTTGATCGCGTACTATTACAAAGTCCATCATTAATGCTTTAATTTCTTATTTACATTACTACTGCTCCGAATCGTAAATTAATTTAATGTTTTGGAAGAACTTTTCGAATATTTTTTAAAACAATTGTTGGAAAAACTATATAAATTTCATCGTCTGATTTGTCAACATCTTTGAAAGGAGCTTTAACATTCACGAAAATATTTTGGAAAATTTTGTTGACAAATTATGTTATTTATTTTTAACATTGATTATATAAATCATGAGGACCGAGTCACACGTGTTTAATTACTAATTTTTCAATTATTTATCATTTAAAGAAATATTGGCAGGAATATAATTATTATTATCATCAGGAGTTATTATTTTATAATTAGAATGCAATGTTACTAATATGCAAGCATGTGGTTGTTCTCTATTTACAATTTAATAGTATAAACATAACATGTAATTTAGTTAAATAAGTGGTTTTTTGTATTATCATCCAAAATAAATTGTACTTTAGTATAAATCAATCGAAATATTATATTAAGTATATCATTTGGTAAAGTGTTCTTTGGAAATTTTTTTAATGCATCTTTAATTTATTTTCATTTAAGATTATACGTGACAGTCATAAACAAATCTGGTCCACGGCAATATTTTATAATAGCCATTGTATCTTTTCAATGCTGTTGCATATATCAAGGCCTACTTCTATATGTTAGAGGTAAGATAAAAAGTTTCTCAATATTTTTTTTTGTTTCAAATTTTGTGTAAGGTTAGATGCACTATTAATAACACTATCCAATAATCCTTGATAACATCCAGTACGATAATTTTTTTGATCATTTTTCAAATAGTTCAGACGATTATTTTCAACAATAATTATTGTTTATAATGTAAGCATTTAAAAAGTATTGTTGTGTCAATTTTCCTTCTCTTAATAAAGGATCAAATTTCAAATTTTCTGATCATACCATGATAGGTAAATGTAATATTACAAACTGAAAATAGTTTCGATTTTTTCTTTTGGATTTTAAAATAACTTGTACTGCAACCTAAATCACCAGATAGGAATAGCAAAGTAAAACATAGGATCTACATATTTAGAAAATTCATTTGAATAAATATGAGTTGGCATATTATTTGGAAGGTTTCAAGGATAAAGATACAAATCAAAGTCATCAAAAATTTAAGTTTGAGAAACAATGGCACCACACTCAGCTGTTACCGGTTTGTTGTACCTATTATTTTGTTCACCATTTGTACGCAAAAACAAATTTTGTACCTAAGCTTATTATGTGATTTTGTAATCAGTTACAGATATTTCTAACTTTTTGATATTCGATTTTCATTTAAAAATTTTGTTAAAGTTTTAAGTGCTTTTTCAGTAAATTAAAATTAAACCTGAGTCTTTCTTCAATTGCATGGAGATTATTATATATACATATAGTCAGCTGTAACAAAGATTAGTATTTTCTGAATTCATTAAAGTATTAGGTGTTGAAATACAAACTTGACCTTGTAATTTTTAATTATACATAGCATTTTTTTTCATGTAAAATATTAGTATTAAATGATGCAAAAGAAAATATATTATAGTAGTATCTTTTAATTTTTAAAAACTATTGTCGTGTAACAAAAATTTTCTTTATGATTTGTCGTATTTGCTTAAAAGGAGTAGAATAATTTGTCCTTCTTTACGACAAATTTTTTTCCTTCCTTTTTCAAAAAACAGCAAAACAAAATGGATATTTAAAACTTATTTCTCCAAAATGATTAGTATCAGAAGTTTAAGTAGTATAATTTGATGATGTATTTCTTTTTTCATTAAGAATTTGACTATGATAAATATTTTTGTTTTCACGTTTTCAACATTTTTAAACAAAATTTTTATAGTTTTTTTTTTGTTTTCTATTAATTTTTTTTATTACGTTATTTTTCAATTTTTGTTTATTTCTGTTTAATAGTTTTTGTTGCATCATTACCTTAAATTTTTTTTTAGGCTATAGCATTCAATAAAGTCGAAATAAAAAAAAAATTTTCCTCATTATATTATGACACTACATTTTTTTCACTCGAAAAATTTCTATAAGTTTTAATAGAATTTCTAGAAACAAGCTTTACATGATTATTATACATATCGACAAAACTTCTGATTGCAATCTTATTACCATAATTTTGGTTTTTAATCATTAAGTTATAATAATCAATACTATTATGAATAAAATTATAAAACCTATGTTTTACAATGGTGTCCTTATAAATATTTTATTCGTTCATAACATTTTAAACTATTTTAATCTTATTTTAAGGTAGCAATTTTGATTATTGTATTGAAATAATGAAAAACATTTAAACAAACAAACTCTATCTACTACTACTTTTGGATTTTGATAAGTACGACTTTTCAAAAAACCTGTTTTATTAACTTTCCTATTTTTTGTTTTGATTTTTTAGAATTTATTTTAAAACTGTTAATTAATATGATCGATTGTTCATTATTTGAATAAATTTTAGCTGATCTTTAAGAATATGTATTTAATTATTTTCTACCTTTATCTTTTTCGCTATTTTTGTAGTCTAAAATAGTATAATGACCAGAATCTATATTACCGCATAACAGTAATATTAATTTCTTGTTACTCATCGGATAGTTAAAAACAATATTTGTTTTGTGTGGAATAACTTTAACATAAATATCATAAATATCGATACACTTTTTATTTATATTTCAGTACCGTAATAACCATTTTGACTCATGTGATTGTACTAATCGAAAGTATAATCATTGATTTATAAAAAATGATTTCCAAAGATAAAATTATTCGTCATTCAAATTTTTCTACAACATTCTGCACGATTTCTGAACGAATTTTTATATGATTACTTACATTACCCTGTAAAATGTATAAAAAATATCTAAATTAATAGATACCATCTTCTATTACCTTAACTTCAGCCATGTTCATTGTAATTTTAAATTATTTTGAAAAATATTTGTATACATTGTAAAAGTTATATTCTTAAAAAATGGAGTATATATAAATTAAAAGTTATTGTATGTTCTACAAAAATAGCAAAATTACATAGAATAGCAACGTATATTAGGTTAAAAGGGTAAAAATGATTATAACCGTACTTAATAGGAATCCACTATTAATAAAAAAGTTAAGAAGATAGTCTGTTTTGCAAGATAAGTTGTTAATTTTTGCATCGCAACCCTGTATTCATAGCCCTAAAAGGTAACGAAAATACATAGAGTACCCCTACAGTATAATAACCGACAGCATAATTTTACCATCAATAATGTACAAAACGTTAGAATCAGTATATCTGTAGTGTATTGTGTTCCAGCTCCTTTATATGTATCGATCCACCACAAAGATATACGCAATTACACTTATGCATAGTATAATACCTTCGTATGCCTATGTCAAGATAAATTTAAGAGTAACTTAACATAGACTAAAATGATGAGACGATATTAAACAGGTGAGTTGCACAGGTTTTTTAACCTTATCTTTGCCAAAACTTCTAAATTTAGGAAACGAACAATTTTTTTTTCCTACGAGTCAGTTACTTTTTCAATTTAGAGTATTTTCTTTTTATTGGTGTATGTGTGAAGCAAACTGAATTTATACAGTTTGTACCCTGATTTTAGTCAGTACTTAGAAGTTTTGCAATGGGTTGCATTGGCGTCACATAGATATTTTTATTTTTAAGGAATGCCTTTATAGTCTTCAAATCAGAGAGAGTCAGAGAATGTCGCAGTCGTAATCATATTGATCAACATAAAATATGTGGTTTTGAGGTTATTGGCCGGAATAAAGTAAAGCTGTCAATAGCTCTGGATAAACAAATGGGGGGCTGGCACGCGAAGCGCGCTCGGGGGC
>JAPYYV010005217.1:0-38562 GCA_030522625.1 Copidosoma aretas | reverse complement strand
TTTCTTTAACTGTATCACATAAATACTGTGCCGCTTCTGTACTATCTAAGTATACACAAATTCTTTGGTTGGAGATTCTTGACGCGTATTTCATTTTGGTCGGGTCAGTGTGTTTTTTCAAGACGATTAGATATTCAGTATATTTAACTTCTTTCAAGGCGTCCATGACAATAGCCATATCTTCTGTCTAAGCAATATCTACTGCTTGAGCATAGGATTTCTGGTTGACTCTGTAAGCATTGTAGTTGTTGAGGTTACTAAAAGACACAGTATAATTATTTATAGTACTGGATAACTGCATTGAAGGAACCGAAGAAGTGCCTGCCGCACTACCACCGATTCGCAATACACTAGAAACATTGTTGTTGTCTAATGACGCTTAAAGCGCCATTTGAGGTTAAGATGACTACCTTGCAGAGCAGAACCGTCACCGAGTACAAAAATCACTTATTACTCTGCAGGCAGAACTTGCCTCACAGATTTAACAAAATCCCGGCTACACTAGATTCTGATGGTCAAAATTTATACACTCAAAGATTTATTAGACTATTATGAAGACCGCATAAGGCACTCGTAGGAGAGAGCACGTCTCAGTCTTCCGAATGAACATCTAAGAGCATATAATGAAAGTTTAGATACTCCTAACTACACGAATCATCTTATTGAATATGGTCATAGTTCTTTTCAAATTTTAAAGTGCTACATATCTGTAATAATGGTAAAAAATTAGAGTTATTACGAAAAATAGAGATAACTAAATTGAAGAACAGTATTAAATTATTAAATTTTTGAATACAGTTGAATGGTTTGCTTTTATTAAATATAAAATTGATTTTAGAATCTCGTCTCCAGTACGTACAACGATTCACATGGCTTGTTAGTCATTACCCTTTATGTTCACTTAGTAGTACTTATCTGTGGCGCCCTACATTATAAATGTATATGTGTATATTGGTATTCGTATATGTGTATATTTAACCGACACGGTGGCGCAGTGGTAGAGTCGCAGTTTCGTCGATCACTGAAGTCAAGCAGCATTTGGCGCGGCTAGTGGGTCGATTAACTGTTTCTCTGTCGTTGCGGACAACGTGAGCGGGAGGTGTGCAGGAGTTCAGTCCTGGTGCCTATAGACGTATAGACACCGGGTCAGACCTTGGGCAATACCGGGCCATTCCGGGCCAGGTTCCCCAGAATTTTCTCCTACGGGTTTTCCCTGGGTCTCCCTAACCCACGCACGGAGGGCTTCTCTCCTCGGGCGAATGCGGAATGGTTGTAGGTTTAGGTCTAGGTTTAAGTGTTAGTCACCCCCTACCCCGTCCCATCCCTCTTCCATTCCCTCTCCCAAGTGCTAAGTGCCCTGAGTAGTGCCCTTAAAAGGAGCCGGACGTACAGCACTATAATATAAAAAAAAATAAAAACATGTGTATGTTTATATTTGTATATGTTTCTGTTGACGATAAGCACTAGATCCAAATATGAGTTTTATAACTCTTAGTAACTGTGCGCTATTTGTCTCGAGCAGGTACAGTGTACCGGAGCAGCTGTTACAGATTCCATTTGAATACATATATATGTATATATATGTATATATATATATATATATATATATACATGCATCAAAATATGTACATTTTTTAAACGGTATGAGATTTATGTATTTTCCTATTTATATTATTTTATCAAGGAAACTAAAAATCAATTAAATAAATAACATTATTTCTAGTCTAAATTTTTCATCATCACCCAATATATTATACCAGTAAAAGAATTTGAACAATTAAAACCATATAATCCAATAACTTAAGCTTCTAATTGCACTAGACAATGATACAGGAAATAAATAAATAGCCTATTATTTATATCAAAATGTTTTAGTAAAAAAACACTTTATAAGATACTCATCGATCCCTAGTAACCCGACACGCTTTACTGCCAAAATTTTTGTTTATTTAATAAACTATTTATATAATCAGCAGCCGATACTCAGTAACTAAATAAGCTTTATTATATAGCCTTTGTATGTTGATTAGTTATAAGGAACTGATCTCTAGTGACTTAATACGATCCACTATCAAAACTGTTTTGTATTATATAATTAATTTCTATTATAAGTATTCAATTACAATCGAAACTCTAATTACAATTTTTTTTCTTGGATACTAAAGAAATCATGCACATAAATGTTATATTTTACCGTATTTTGAGAAGGTATAGGTAACATTCTACCCTCACCAAACAGTTTACGTGGATTACACGTGGACCATCTCACATGGAATTCATATTAAATTGACGGGGAATCTACGTAGGTTCCACCTAAATACAGATGGTTTCAAGGTTTATTTCACCTAGACGATTTCACGTCTAGTTCACATTAACTCAATAAGGAATCTACAAAGATTCCACGTAAAATGGACATGGATACTATGTTGATTGTTTATTTAACGTAGATAATTCCATGCAACGGGCTGTATAAGAAATAAATTAGATCTCGGGTAATGTAGCCCAATCCAATTGATGTGCTCGCTCGCCTATGCTTTTACTGAATATTAATATTAATAAAATAAAAAAAATCAAAGATAGGTAAGACAACGATCTGATCAATAGCATATATCCCAACTAATAACAACTTTAATCGTCTCTGTGTATGTACATACATAGGTATATATTTTCCATACTTAAGTTAATTTAGCATGAGTATTACAAAGCATAAGCTATCATAAAATGAAATGAGATTTGTAATATTACGTATAACCATATGTAGAGGCGTATGTGTACATAAGTATGTATGCATGTACAAATATTTAAGGCATTTTACGTCAAACCGTGGAGTCTAAAAAAAGTATGGTTAAGTAGAGTTGCAATCGATAGTGATTGATGGGAGTAGAACTTACCTACAATTTGAGCCTCTGAGACTCACGTAACAAGCGTCAGATGCGGTTCAAGAACTTAATTTTTCGTTCAAGGCCTAAACTTGCGAATTTTTTAGCTGAATATAACAAAAAAACAATAACAAAAAAAAAATAGTCAATTTTGTGTATTTTCTGGCGTTGAATTAATTAAAAATATTTTTTCAATTTTTAAGCTATTCTAAGCCTTTATGATAAGGTAAGGACGTTTAAATAATTTCATTGGCTAGGCTGACCCGTTTTTTGTATTAATATTTTTTTTTATAGCTTTTTACCTTGACTTTTATAGGATCTTTGGTTGGAATGGGCATGATGCAAGTTCCGGCGCTAGATGGCGCTAAAGGTACAAATTACCGAATTTAAGTGTTTTTCTCTTAGAAATTCGAAATTTACAAAAAGAAGGGGTATTTTCAAATGTATTTAGGAGTGCTGACTTAAATTCCTGAATAAAAATATAATTTTTCTAAACGGTGGAACTAATATGGCGGACCAGAGCTCGAAATTTATCAAAGTTGGATATAAAAAAAATTTTCTACATGCAACAATGAAATTTTGGAATAGAAGATTTCTTGCTGATTTTTGATTAATTGCACAGTTTTTGCGCAAAAAGTTATTGAAAATACGCCCCCAGAACACATGTTTAAGTCTGTACACATTATTCGCCAGTGAACGTCTGTTCTGTGTGTGAGTTGTGTGTGTGTGTGTGTGTGTGTGTGTGTGTGTGTGTGTGTGTGTGTGTGAGAAAGAGTGCGTAAGTGTGTGTATGTGTGTGAAGTGCATCTGTAATATGTCTATGGGGAATGTGTGTGTCGGACGTGTCTAATTTGTATGTGAAGTGTACGTATGAAGTGTTAGCATAGTGTATGTGCGTATGTGCAGAGTAAGTTAGTGTGCATGGAGAGGTGGATGTATTTATGGTGTACTAGTGAAGATGGTGTGTACATATACAATATATTTTGTGCTGTTACGGTGCCATAACATGAATTCGCCGCATCTCCGCGCCAGAGGAAGAAGTAACTTTGGAGGCAGTCAATCAACGATTCATAGAAGTAACTTGACAAATAATTAAACGAACAAAAAACGCTGCTTTTAGGATACAAGCGAGAAACAAATGACTAGTAGAAAGTAAGATGAAGATCAACTTCAGTTTTTTTTTATCTAAAGACATCAATGGCTATATAAAATGGTGAAGCAAAAAGAAAAAGTGGAAATAGCAAAGCGAGCATTGGTCAGTATACATCTATTCAAACGTATGTCGTATGACTAACGCTTTTATAGAAATAAATATACCTATCAGCGTTATACTTTTGCACACGACAGTCAAAAGTATGTAAGCCTATCGACTATGTGCATGAAAACAACTAGTGCTCTTGGGACATCTATGTAGAACGTAAGCGTTGCATTCTTCCATGCACACAACGTCGAACTAATAAAAAGTATTTATTACAATTTGTTCATGTAATGCAGGGCCGTGCTATGATTGCAGTAAGATAATGTTAATGTTCCGCACTATTATGAACAACATTTGAAGTGAATCCCTGACAAGTATAATTCGTACGCTGAAAATAAAGTAGAGTAAAGTAACATTTAGATGTTGTTGTGACGGTTAAAAACACACCAAACTGAATGTCATTTGCCCCTACTGCTAGTGTATCTGGCTAAATAAGATTACTCTACTCAACTTTGTTTTGATCGTACGACTTATATGCGCACGAGATTTACATTACACATAATTTATAACAATATGTATATTATATTGCAACGATTATAGCGTGGCATTTTTTCGCTTCAATTATTTGCAAAAAAGAATTTTCCTTCTTTATACAATGTGTGGACCAAGGAATACTACGCTAACGTTTAAAATAGACTCCACCGTAGCACTAGTTCTTCTCATGCGCACAGCAAACAATCAAGTGAATAGAAAACCTTAGATTTTATACCTCTTGCTATTAGTTTAAGAAATTATTCGTGGCAAGGATCGATTGCCCAGAAAAATGACAAGAAATCACATAATTAATTACTATCGAGAGCTTGCGAGGAAGCTATCATTATGGTACTGTATCAGTCCTATGTTTACTCTAGGCTGTTCTATATTTTTATTAGGGCTAGCCACACAATGTTGCGTTTAAATATTCACACGATCATTCTCTAAAAAAAAGTATTATTGAACTTTTCCATTGTACAGTAGACTTCTCTAACCTTTCTTTTTACTACTAACCACTATTTGTTGCTATAAAGCTTGCTATGAAGCTTCGAGCGAGGTTATGCTTTAGTATATAGGTAAATTTTTTGTGGACGAAGTGGTGAGTAAAGAAAAAGGATGGTGTGGTCTGCTCTACAGTGAAAAATTTTAAGAAAACTATCATTAGAGAATAATTGTTTATAAATATTTAAACGCAACGTTGTTTAGCTAGCCCTAAAAGATATAGTGTACTGTATAGTGAATATATAAAACTTCTAAAGTACCACAATAATCATTCCATAGGAAACTTTGCTTACTCCTCACATATTTCAAGCTTATGTTCTGGAAACTACGTTTTTTGTTCGTTCTCTTCTTTTTTAAGTTTCTACTGGGAACCATAAATTGACTGCCTGTGAAGTCCCTTTTTTTTTTGGTCATGGCGATGTAGAAAGTTTATGTGATGGCACCGTTATAGCGCATAATATATTGTACATGTACACACAATCTCTACTAGTACGCCATAAATATACCCCCTTTCCGTTCACACACTACACTACATATACAGACAAACTCTTCACACACACACTCCATACTAACACTTCACATCAATCACTTTAATCCGTTGCCGACCATTTACCCTAATCCACTCACCCTAGGTTATATTTACCTATCTCACCGAGCACCTATTTACCCGAATATTTATACACCTTACAGTCCACTGACCCGAGCTTAGACGCCCGAAAATACCCAGAAATTTTTTTACTGGCTATGTAAATCTGTAAAATTTGCAATAAGTAGGATTAATTTTTTTAATGTTCTCTTCGATATTTCACAAATCAATAGTATTGCCAATGGCTTATAAATACATCAAGGGGGTATATTTTTCATAATTAAGAGCATATATTCTGCAACTCTGTTTGGTTGCCGATCCACTTTTTTGGGAAGCAGCTTTCACTTTTCTTCCAAAGGACAGCTCTACAAAAGCAAAACATAGTTAGTTTTAACCTCGCCGCTTACACACACATCATATTGATTCCACACGTAAATTTTGTAGCTTGGCAGGATTGCCGCACGGTCGGCTCTTTTTTCGCTACCAAGTACATATGTCACTTCAACATATTTAATAAAATCACTTACCTCAAGTGGTTCTCGTGCTTCCAATCCAGTAAAATAACATTCGACGTCGCTGATGGGAGCGAATGCGAGGGCTGCCAGCATGTGCGTAAAATTTTCTATTTTCCGATCGTTGCAGTTATTATACGCTATTTTTAGACCTTCTGCTTGGATTTTTCGGTAAAGGCTTTGAATAAGATGGAAAAATCATCCTGAAGTCGCGATGTGTGGAATACTTTTTCACTGGCATTCATACTAGCAAGTTTAAAATTTCACATTAGCGTTCAATTCTGTACTCCACAGCTTTTAAAACAATGGCTCTCAGAACTTGTTTATACTAATAACGGGATTTTGACAAAAGTAAAGCGTAAACAAACGGCAAAGCGAGGACTTCCGGAAGTTTCTCGGATTTTCGAGTTACCGTACCCAATACTGTAAAAACTTAAGTAAAAATATATGGCACTACCTGTCGACGGAAGACTTAGAAAAGGGAAAAATGCAAGAGAATTTTTAAATAAATATAATCGACAATAGAAGCTTACTTCAAAATTTACATCTGAATACCACGGGTGACTAAATGATAAGTGTTCAATGTTACCTTTCGTGGCACACACTATCGCTTCACCTTCTTCTTCGCCCTAATTTCATAAGTCATAAATAAAAATGTATTACCTGTCGCTGTTCTCTTTTACTAAATCCTTAGTATTGGAGAGTTTGACCGATGGTCATTTTTCGTAATGTTCTGGCTTGCTGCTTTCATTAATTTTTTGCGCAGAAACTATGCACTAAATAAAAAATTTACGATAGTCTTATTCCGTATAATTTAACGCTGTGTATAAAAATAATCTTTTATAGCTAAAATCGTTGTATTATGGATTATTGTCCGGCATATTGTATCAACCGTTTTAAATATTTAGATTTAAATGTAAGACTTTAAGTAAGCACTCCTAAATAACTTTAAAATTATTATTTTTACAAGAAAACATTTTAAATGCGTTAGAGAAAAATTCTTTATTACAGTTATTTTTCTTAATTCATCTTCTGTGCCATCAATCACCGAAACCTGCATCATGCCCATTCTAAACCCAAATTCCTATAAAAGTTGACGAGAAAAGCAATAAAAAAATTATCAAACAAAAAAAACGGTGCTAACCTAAGCAAAAACATTATTTAAACTCCCTTTCCTCAAAATAAAGGCTTGAACAAGTTACAAAAGTTGTGTGAAATATTTTTAAACGATACAACGCCAGAAGATACATAATATTATGTAGCTTTTTTTTTAGCTAAAAAATTTGCAAGTTTAAGCCTCAAACGAAAATTTAAATTTTCGAACCGCCATCGCCAGTGACGCTAGTGCCGGAGTCTAGAAGGCTTTAATTTTTGGTGGGCTCTAGTATTACCAAGTACTATCGATTACATCTCTTTTTAACGAAATTTTATTTTGACTGTTCGGTATGACGTGGAATACCTCATGTAAATATTTCTTAATTATATGATAATTTTAGTGTGGTGTCAATATCTCCTGCTTATCGCTCCCGCTCACTACTAACACAATGAGGGAAAAAAGCTTTTTTTTCTGTGATGTTAACGTTAATTATTCTGAGCCAGGCATCGTACACCCCCAATGCCTCCACACCCTTAACATAATTTTTGGAGTACCCCACATCCACTTCTGCACCACCTTTACAGCTTCAATTCGGAAAGACCAAATGTCGCCTGACAGCAGGCTGGGCCTCCCCAACATCTGCCGTGCAGCCCATCCCATGTCCAAGTCGTTCCGATCATGGCCAAATTTCCAAAAGCTGGCTCGGTCTCATGCTACACTTCTACAGCTCTTTGACGCATTTAATTTTTTCTGAGAACGAACTTAGTTTTCAGAAAGTAGGATGATCATTTTTCATTAATGTCGATCTACAATGCTCCCTTTTAATCGTAAAACTAAATCATTTTAGAATAATAAAGCTAAACTTATAGATGTCTTCATAAGTTGTAGTTACACCTAATAATTATTTAAGGTGATGGTTTGGTTCACCAAAAATATAACTTTAAAATGATAAGATAATTTACAAGTTTAACAAAATAAAAAAGCATAAGTATTCCTTTATTTTGATTGGTATTTCTATTAAAAGAGACGATTTTTTATTGTCGTCCTTGCCAGATAATCTACATATTACAAGAAGACAGAAATCACCTATCGATGTATCAAAAAGGATAACCTATTTTTGCTTCAGTGTACGTCAAAATGAGTGTACACACCAAGCAAAAATTATTGACCTTGATTTTATCATAAATGTGAAAAATTACAAGTAATACTTTAATGGTAAGATTTATTTTTTGGAGAACATGAGCAAAGTTAATATTTAGACTTGAAACAACCTATATAAAGTTAAAATATTTATTATTTTTAGATGGTTATTATTAAATATATATTACGGAACTACTTTTTGTTTTTTATGATCAATATCATGATTGGCTGTCAACTAATTATCAACTAATGAATTTGCTCAAAAACTGCATATTTAAAGTCGCTTATTAATAGGAAAATGTGTAGTGGGCAAAAAGAAAAAAAAAAATTTTATACTTATAAAATATTTCTGCAATACTTTAAGGTCTTATTTATTTGTTGTAATAATAAAATTTAAATGAAGAAAGTCAACAGTTTTACTTAAGATAGAGTGTTAAACTACGTGTTTATTGATCTCTATAGGCACAACTTACTTATAAATGTTATACTTTCGTTTTATAAGCTTTTTAAGTCAATTAGCTATTTTTTAAAATTTTTATACATTTAGGTACATTTTTTCTTTTTATGATGTAAAGTATAGCATGCATTCAACAAATATCAAATAATTGTATCTTATACGGAGAAGAAATGTATATATTTATAGATTCTGTTATAAAATTGTAGGTAAGTTGTAAAATAATTCAGAAACCAAAAACTCTGTGCTTTGTAATGATATATAGGAAGCGAATCTTCTCCTTCCCTTCGATTCCTTTCCTTTTTTCCTGCGTTGAACTTGCTTGGTATGGAGCAGCGCGTATACATGTGTGGGTGTAATTTTAAGAATTACACACACACATACGTCAAATTAAAAATAATAATTATGTTTATTTATTAATGTGACTGTAAGACCGATATAAATATTTGTCTTGTTATAATACAAAGGCATTTTTTACAATAATAAGACTTATTAAAACATATCGTCAACCCATATCAGGCTTAATAATTTTAAATAACATTTATCTGTCGACTAGTTTTTTACCTTTTATAAGGGTGTACTTTTTTAAATATGTAGATCAATGTTAAATGAATTCTCTTAAATAATTTTTGGATTTATTTCATGAGTGATATTATGTTTGGCACAAAAAAATCGTGTAAGATGTATATTATTCGATAAAAAATTCCCTACCTCAAAATTAAATAAAAAACAGCAGTCAATGATTTATATCACAGAGTTCCAAAAAAACACTAAACAATGTAAAAACACAAATTTAAAAAAATTGTCTCTATAATTATGTTAATAAAACTGGAGGAGTTGTTATGTTTATAAAAATTTCAAGTATATCCTTTGTTTTATGTAAAGCCGCACGGGCAAAAGTAACAATTGTATTGATGTACGGTATTAAAGCATAAATAAAAACCGGGTCAAATACTGGCCATAGAGTTATAAAACTATTATACTAAAACTATTATTATTAATTAACTATATTATTATTAAATATTATGAGACAATTATTAATAATTTATTATTATTATTATACTAAGACTACTGGAAATACATAATTATTGCAAGTTATTTTATACCTAAAAATTTTCCCTTAATTCTAGGTATTTCCATGACAATGTATAAATCAAACCTAACGTTTGATCAGGTGAATTGATCTTTAATAAAACTATTGTTTTACATGGTCGACTATAAGTTTATTTATTTATATTTATATCTAAAGATAGGATTTGTATTCTTAATAAAAATAAAAATGACATTAAAGTTATCGCTACTGTTTGAAAAAAAATTTTTTAGTGATAAGTTAATAAATTTTGTATGATTTTACGTATAAGACAACATAGTTATTTATCTACATGCACAAATCTTATAACCTAATGTTGATGCAGTTAAAACAATATAAAACAAAAAGATAAATTAGTACACCGATAATTTTACTTGACTTACAATCATTACATCACATTATTCGATGACATTTCGTAAAATTACAGTAATGATTGAAAAATTCTTCATGGCCATTCTTTATATTCAGAAAACAATCTAATTTCAAATGTTTATGGTTATAAACAATGTTACTTTTAATAATTTTTCCAACAAAACTGAATTATTACTGATTATTACACATAATTTAAAAAAATTTATAGAAATATAGTTCTCACATTACATTTTAAATTTTTCTGCTCTTCTCAAACAAGTCGTCGCAGTTGTAAGTGGACAATGAGTAAGTTCTTTAGAGAACTAGATATCTACGAGTAAAGCAAATTTTATCTTATTTTGTATGAGGGAGGGGGGGGCGGGGGGGGGGGGGGGGGGGGGGGGGAAAAAAGGAAGAGAGGGGAAAGAGACAGGGAGGACGTAAAGTTTGTTGTTGTGGTTGGGGGGGGGGGTGGGGGGGGGGGGGGGGGGGGGGGGGGGGGTGGAAATGTGTGTGTTGAGAAGCTGTGGTAGGGCATGGGGGGCATTAACCAAGATTTTGTTGGGTTACAATCGAAGAGAAATAAAATAAATTTTTCTTGGTTTTCGGAGGAGGGGGGGAGCAGTGGGCTGCATCGGGGCTATATGGAGTAGGAAAGAAGGAAGGTTTGGATCAACCCACTTGAAAAAATCTACCTTATGCAGCAACATACATGAATTAGTAAATATTCTGATCTTAAAATAAAAACTATCGTAGTAATTGCATAAAAAAATCAAATCGTTCTGGTTTATCTAATAAGAAGATAGAAATTCTGTGGACTTAGAAAGATGATGAGTCTTATTTCAGTAATAGTATATTGAGTATTTTAGAAGTAGCCTAGTTGAAGCAAGAAAAAGAAGAAAAAACATTTGTTTATAGAAGAGAGATAGCACTTTCGTAATAGAAAGTCCATTCTGAATTCTTATAACAATCTATCATCACGACAACAGCATGTGGAATTTCTAGCACTCGCGGGGTGACTGGAACCGGTGTATTATAAATTTCCGAACCTTGTGATGGAAGACCTGTGTTCGCACAATTTACTCCGATAATGACTCCATTGCCATTTGCTGGTGATTAATGCTGGCGTTCTGAAGGTACGCAAGTGTATCCTTCAACACATGCATGAGAAGCAAAGAAGTTAATATAAAAATGGCTCCTAATTTTTATGAAAATTATCTAAAAATAACTGAATTAAATGATTCTTCATTAATTTCATATAAAAACTATGAATAACTTACTAATTCGGAGGTTATAGCATAGAAGGAACTTTTGAACTCACTGCCATACTTGTAGGTCTTTAACACTTATACACTGTTATATATCTGCGTGATTGGCGCAGATCAGACAAGGTTACTGCTGTAGCATTTGGATTCTCTTTAAATTATTGATTACCTAAAATATACGATTAGAAAGAAATTTCTTTTCAGTTTAACTCCAATTTATCCAGATATTCCATGAAAACAAGTTCTTACACTAGATTTTATGCAGTAGCGTAACTTTTGATCGTATATTTTCGCCTCTATGGTCGCTGAAGGAAATTATTTTCTCCCCTCCAACTATATTCCCGCAGTGAATGGGGGCCAACTCTTAAACAGCTAACCAAAAATAAAAAAAAGACAATTTTTACTTAGGGAAATTTTTCTGTTAAGTTGGCGAAAAGGATGTCCCAAGCATCTATGATTTCTATTTCCAGATCCTCCTCGTCATTCCTGTTTATAGAACTTACTTCAAAATTGACATCATAGTAGTTACAGTGTTTTTTTACAGCAACAAGTTACTAGTACTTAAACAGGCATATAAAATTAGCAATATGACGAGATCAGGCTCTGTATAATAGAATCGACTTCTGCATGTAAGTAGAATATAAATATGTATGTTACAGATCGTTTTCATACCGCAGTGAATAGGGAAAAAGTAGTAAATACGTTAATTTTTAAGTCCTTTAAATCAAAAAAAATCATTCTTCTAAAAAAAGGTATGATGTTTTGTCATATTCGATCATAATATCTATTAGAGATTTCAACTTAAGGTATGAGCTACATCATAAAAAGTTCAGTTGACCTGGTCCACCTCCTTTTTCCATAAATGTTTTAATAAAATATAGTCTAGAAGTCTATACTTGAAATCCAAGTGCTAAGCTATTTGATGAGAACAAGGTAAAGTGTCAAGTGAACATAAAACAGAGATGGAGAAGGAAACAAAGCGTGAGTAATAGAAGGAGATATAATTAGTAGAAAATGCATTTTTCCCGATGGGTCATATATAAGATGTAGCGCATCAAGTATGCAAGAAATATTTTAAAATACATAGATTAAATTTTGGCAAGCAAAAGTTTCAGAGATTAAACTTTGCAAGATGTTCTACTCCCATTTACGATTGCATCAGACCTTTGTACATTAAGTTGTCACAATTCTCTCTGTAATGATTTAAATTATTATTAGCCGTAGGTATCAATTAACTCTTTCCTGTATCTATAAAAATTTATTGTAATCTTGTCAATAGGAAGAAATAGTTTCTAAAAGTAATTTATTAAGTTATTCATTAGCCTCTAAGACTGATTTTAAAGACTTGACGAAGAGACTACAATTTTGATTGCAATATCTTTTTGAATATGTGTACTTTTTACTTAAATATGATGCTTAACAAAATGAAATTTTATAGTATTAAGCATTATCTCATTGTATCTTTTTATAAACCAATATGAATTTTATGAAAATAAATTTCTTACAAAAATTTGATAAATTTTTGTTGAGCCTCATTATTCAGCTTTAAACTATGAATCTTTTAGTAGCCTTGACTCAACCATAATTAATTTAAAAAAATTTTATTTACCATATGTATAGTGCGATATTAACTACTTGTAATGAATAAACTATTTTTCAAATAATACAATTCAAATAGTATGGATAGAAAGACAGTAACGTATTACAGTATCAACTAAGCAACATACAAAGAGGTTCATAAATGAGATGATCTTCCACTGCATAAACTGAATTTAAAAATCAAAGCCACAGTTATGTTGATAAGAAATCTAAATACTATTAATGAACATTGCAATAGTACACGAATAAAAATAACTAAATTATATAAATTTAACATTTGAGTTAAACTTATTACAGGGAAAGAAATGGAAAGTAAAGTTTTTATACCTTTAATAACTTTATCTTCCGAAGATAATATTTCTTTACCTTTCGAATGATACGGTCTTTCATTTTCAATAGTATTAGCCTTTGCAATGACTATGAATAAATCTCAAGACCAGAGTTTTGACAAAATAGGTCTTTTCTTTATCAAGTTATTAATTTCCCTTGTACCATTATCTGTAGTATTGTCTAGATACACATGTACAGTAAATATATGCATATATATATATACATATATATACAGTTACTGTCAAATAATAACAATACTATTGACAATATTGTTTAGGAACATATTTTTATTGAGGACAATTAAATATTTCATCTGTTGTTGCATGATATTCTTTTATATTTAATTTTTTTTCTTAGATTTTTAACTGAAATGAGACTTAAAAAGGTGACTTTGCCTGTTTACTTGGTATGCTAAGGGCGGTATAAAAAAAGCCTGTCAAATAACATATATCATGTGATGCTTTAGGTTAGTTTAAGCTACGAAAATTATTATGCTACTAAGATGGATTAGGAGACCACTGTCAAAAAAGTGCCCCTGAATTATTGCTGCAAGGTAAAGTGGAAAAATACAAATTTAAAAAACTTGTTCTAATAAGTATGTAATAATTTCAGGCCAGTCAAGTAATTATTATATTTAATCTTTTTATTATATAATTTTGCTGTAGTCTTATTTAGATATACAAGTAAGCTTATTATTTTGGAAGGTGACTTTTTCCTGATACTAAATGGTATTAAAAATACTGTTAGAAGCAATATCATTTCAGAAACAATCAATTGCTTATTCTTTCAGGCATTTTTTAAATTTTAATTCCAAGTATAGATATGCGTCCATACGGAGATGTCATTTTGGAGATTTTGACTCAATATTAGCTAAAGAAAGATGAGTACATGTGAAATACCCAAATCATGGAAACGAAGAGCAGGACTAAGAATTTCAGATTCAGTAGCTTATTTTGAGTTGATAAATGTGATACTTCTTACATAGAGTACATACAATATTTAAACAAAAAAGTTTGAATAAAAAAAAAAAGAAATAAAGACATATAGTACTGATCATGCAACGTATATTGGAAAATCTGGCGATAATATTTCCAACATTTTCCGATTTAAAGTCTAAACAGCGTTAGTAAAAGACTATTATCTTATGAACCTATTTTAAACTAAAAGAGTTGTTATGTTTATAAAAAGTCAAGTATATCCGATGGTTTATGTAATGGCACACGGGCAAGAGTAACGATTGTATTGATGTATGTTAGTAAAGCATAAATAATAACTAGCTAAAAGGCTGGCCATAGAGAATTATAATTGAACTAACTGAGAATACTAGAAATACATATTCATTAGTATTTATTTTATGCATGACAGTTTCCCTTAATTCTAGGTATTGCCATGACAATAAATAAATCATAAGACCTATTGCTCGAGCAGGTAGATCAATCTTTTATTATACTGTTGTTTTTACATGGTCGATTATGAGTTTCTGTATCTAAATTGATAACTAAAGATTTGATTTTTATACTGGATAACGATAAGAAATGATGTTAAAGTCCTCATTACTGTTTAAAAGAAATTCTTTAGTAATTAGTTAATAAATTATGTACTATTGTACGTATAAAACAACTGAATTTCTTATCTCGATGCACGAATCGTGATAATGCAGTTTAAACGATAATGTAGTTTAAGCAAGATAGAACTAAATAAAAAATTGCTGCGAAGATATTTTTACTTTACTCACAATTATGACATCATATTATGCGATGAAAGTTTATAACATTCCAGTAATGTTTGAAACATTCTTCATGACAATTCTTTTCAGGCAGATAAAAAAAAATTCAAATGTAGAAAGTTAAGAACAATGTTACGTTTTATAATTCATTTCACAGAACTAATTCCGTACTGTTTATTATACATAAGTATAAAACAGTTCTTGAAATATAGTTCTCACATCACTATTTAAATTTTTCTGCTTTTTTTATACAAATAGTCGCTTTAGTAAATGGACAACGAGTAAGTTTTTCAAATAACTAGACGAATTCATGGTAGAAAACATATTATCATTTCAACGTTGTAATAAATAATCAAATGTCACATAATCATCATTTATTCATAAAGTCAAGTTTAGGAAGAACCTATTTTTCCGTGGTTATAAGGGTTGATTGACCTTGTGTCAACTTAGTTAATAGCGCCTTTGAACAAAAAGCTGAAAAAAAACCAGCATGACTATAGAAGTATTGATGTCACCTTTGTATAAAATATATGTATTGATTTAGTATATGTAGTATACATTTCTAAGAACAGTACAGGATATATATTGGATGTCCAAGTTATTTCTAAAATAGGTATTGTTTTATATTAAAACATTGTTTTACAATTAAAAAATTATAGAAAATAATATAAATAATAAAACAACAAAAAAAGCGTAACTGTTTCGTGCAATTTAATGGCCTTGGGGTGCTGACGAGAATAAATATACAGGAACTACTCTACACTTAGTTTATTTGTTAATCGTGCGAGAAAAGAGTCACACTGCCAGTGTACCTATTGCTTTTTTGGTCCACCATAGTCTGCTCTCTTGATATTTCCTAGCTAACTCTGTCCTCTCTACCGCTACTTCTCTATAGTGGGCCCACGAATAAGGGGGGGGGGGGCATAGACATATAGCTTTGATATTGTACATGACGCGTCCAGGGCCGCGACGCCGGGGCCCTCGATGACGATGACTTCTGTAGCTGCGAGCTCGTACCTGTGTGTATGAATGTATGTGTACTGTGATGTGTGATGTTGTTCGCATTGTTTGCGTTATTTTAGACTTATTCTTCTACTCCCTAAGAGGGCCGCTGCTCACTTCACATTTTCCTATTTATCTCTCCGTTCTCTCATACCCCTCTCGTGTGTATTTTATGTACAACACATTTTTGTATGTTCTAGCTCTTTCCTCTTTACAATAATTATTTAAATATTTGTAAGCTTAGTACTATTTTACATTCAGTTTTATTGTAACATATATTCACCTTATCACTTTTAGTATCTTTTTTTTTCTTATCACTCCCTCAGTTCTTAATACTATGTCATGTGATGATCATTAATGATGCAACATTTATATCATTAACATTTATGTCATCTTTACATTTATGATATTATCCAAATGTTTTACTTTACCTTACCTACATGTCATTATATGTCAAATTATTAAACAAATTATTTTCTTTTTCTCTTGATCAATTTATTCATGCATGGTGAAAACTTTAATGAAGTGCCATCGTTAAATATTGCTAGGTCTTGCCATTTCATTACAGTTGGATGAGTTGGTTGCACACAGATGACGATTAGTTGTGGAGCTGTTGGTCTCGTTGTATATTTATTTCTCGCTGTATTGTTCCTGTTTCCTCCACCTATGAACATTCTCGATACGTTTCTTATTATTAGGGCCCCCCGTTTTTAAGTTCCCAATAACCCTGCTGTCGCTCCTAGCGCTATTTCCGCCACCGTCCACGCGTAGTCCTACCAATCAAAGAATTTTTCTATCGCTTACAGTGTTTTGGGCGCGTTGGATTATATCCGCCAAATTTGTTCATGCTTCCATCCCGTCATTGAGCCGGGTTCCTGATTATCAAGTTTCTGTAACCTATCTCTTTTAATTATTGCTTCTATTAATTCTAGTAGCTTACCTTCCCATACTCCTTTTATATTTTCTATAGTCTTTTTCAAATTTAACTTGAGGTTTTTAAACTTTAAAATCTGGCTTTTCCCTCCTCTTGCCCCAGGTCTAGCCTTGTGTCGGATGTTTGGGATGCGCATTTTTTTTGCCAGGCTTATTACCCCCGAGTTTGTAACTCCTCACTTCTTGTGATCGGCATTTTCACACTGCACATGTACCTTTTCCTCTACCGTGGTACAAAACACATGCTGGTTCTTTGCATGCAGTCGTGTCCAATATGTGCCTTTTAGTTCGGCCTGTATTATTGGACAATCGTCTGATTTCTTTACTGTTTTGCCCAATATAGGCAACATCTCGAAGGGTGATCTTCTTCTACCTCTCATATAGGTTCCAATTGGTTGCATATACGTATTTTTCCCAGCTTCATGCATTGCTGTACCACTTCTTGCAGTATTGGCGCAAGTATTTTCGCGCTCACGCTGCTCGCTATGTATTTAAACGTTGACTGCAGATATGCTACATTATCCGTTGCCCTCAATCCCACCTGTCTCGCTGGTAACGGTAATATCCTAAGAAGATGTAAATTTTATTTTGTAACTAGTGGTATTTCTATGTCGTAAATAGTTTTTACGTTAAACGCTAAGGTAGCTAGCTATATTTGCGACTTTCCCGATCTCCTCTTCCGTTGCTTTATTTTTTTTTCTGGGAACTTGAGGTCCAATCTAAGTTGCTCTGACAGAACTTTGGCTTCTGCCATAGCCCTAAATGCTGCATCTGGTAGATGCAGCACGCCTTGACTGGCTAAATATATTGTATCTATTGCCGTTCCGAATCTCACCACAAGTTTTTCGGCTAACTGCTCAAAATTTTTCTCCATCTCTGATACTCTATCGTATCCGCCTATAAGTTCTGTATCTATTTTTAACCCCTCGTCTGTTATTTTTGCTGACTTGTTTTTGAACCTTTGTATGCTCTTAAGCTCTCGTTCATAGTCGGCAAACGTTGTAATCTTCACTTGTTTTGCTAGGTGCTTAGTTGTTTCAAGTGTGTAAGTCTATTTTGACTTAACTAAATTTTGTGTTTCCTGCTTATTATAATCTATTGCCTGCCCCTGAATAGCCTGCGCTGTTTTCATTCGACTGCCAATCTTTCGACCCACCATTGCTCTGTATGTCTCTTCCACTCTCTCCCGAACTTTAAGGACTCTATGTGTGGTCCGTTCTATTTGCATTGCGTATGCATCTTCCCCTCTTTACATCATCCTGCGTTTCTACCTTGCTTGCCTGCTTGCACTCAGAAATGCGTTTGATTTCTCGATTAACTGGTTCCAATCTACGTACCATATTATTTTCCGGGTTGACGCAACTGATTGTACCGCACCCAAATTTTCTGCTAATATTCCAGGATTTCTCTAAATAAACTTTACTCCTTTTGGCTGTTCTGTTACCGGCATAGCCCTGGTCCTAAAATATAGAATTAGTAATTTTTTTTATGACTTCTGATGTCCAAATGCCCCTGTATGTTCTTCCCACCGTAATATTCGTGTCACGTCGTCCTATCCCGCGTAAATTATTTACAAGTAAAGGAAGTCTTTATAAAAAAGACACCGCTAGCTGACTGCCCCAAATTAATATTTACCTACATATGCGCTTCCGCAAAGAGTGCAAGACTGTTTCATCGAATGTAGATTTTAGATGCTTACCTACTCCCCCTGTTTGTATGGAGTATCTAGCATAACTCTCCTTGTGCGACGATCCGCTATCCCGTTAGTATTGGTGTATATGTATTGAGTTATACTCTGAACGTAAGATAGTAAAAAATGAAAACGCGATTTAAAAGGGTGTAAGGGGTGAAAAAAAATAGAGAAAAAACGACTTATTCGTAGCGCTAGGTAGCGCGGTCGGCTCTCTCTTTAAATTACGTGCACTTAGGCGTTTATTCCTGCTCGATCATTCATACACTTTTTCAAACCTATTCTTGAAATACAGCTTGCTTTTACGCAATTTTACCTATTTTATCTTACTTTATGTTCTACTTGTCACTATCATTTATCTCCTTGAACTTTAAAAATCTCTCTTATGGGTGTGTCCATACCGCTTGTTTGCTATAGTGGCTTGCCGTACCTGCTTGCATATGTGCCTGCGGTGCCCTTTAGGGATTTGGGGTGGTTTCGGTGTGTTTGAGTGCACCTGGACTCTTAGTCTCTTAGAGTGCTTCTTTGATTCTCGTTAACTCTTTTGTGTTGTGGTGTTTATTCGGTTTTTATTCAGTAAAAAATTATTTTTGTGTTTTCACTTTCTCTTTCTTTTTTTTTTCCCTTCCCGTTTTCGGTTCTGTGGTTTTTTTTGTTTTTTGTTTTTTTTAATTTTTTTTTTTCGTACCAAATTCGTATCCCTCGCCAATGTCGACCACTAACGTTAATAAGTTATTTGCCGGCCTGTCTGCCTTTTTGAGGCTTAGTTTTGATAGTGCGCGGGAGACGAAATTCTCCGCGCCGGACGGGCGCCGTGGTGGCATGCTACTGAAAGCCACCCTGCAGGAGGGCCTTTTTTGCAGTAAGCCCAGGTACTATTACGTAAGTTTTAATTTATTATCTTTTTCTGCTTACTCCTTGCCCTTTCTTCTATTCATATTATTTTTTTCTTGATCGAGGATCTGTTCGTCTTTCAACAGGTTTTATCAATCGGGCACCCGAGCGGTGTCCCGCTGGTGGTTGAGGGTGCCACCTTGCTGGGGCCTGTTTAATGCCCGACCCACGGCTTGGTACGTAAAATTTTTCTCTTTTCTTTACCTTCTCGTTTAAATGTAAATATATATGTGTTTTTCTTTATCACCTGGGGTCGCTAGTTATCGTAGACCCGTACGAGTTTTTCACGGTTCAACGGCCCCTACGTCCGGTCGGGTGGCCCACTGAGGCGTCACTGCTCCCCGTTCGACGCTATCCCTATCGTGGGGGTATCGGTACCAGGAAGGTTTTTTGTCTGGCGGGGGCTACTTTTATGGTCGTCTTCTATGCCCAGAGCTCCTCGCCAATCCTTTTCGACATGCAGGTGTTGCGGCGGCTGTGCTGAGTCCTTGAGAACGGAACCAGCTACGCCATGCCGATGGGATATACCTGCCATGGTACGTTCCTGGTGGTGGTGGTAGACCTAGACCTCGTTCGGGGGGACAAGCCCCTTGATTCTTGCCCCGTCCTGCAAGTAACTTATTTATTTTTCTGTGTGCTTAACTTATTTTATCTTTTCTCTAAATAATTTTCTCTGTTTCAGGTTCGGGGACCGTTCCGACACGACGGTCTCTACGAGGTCGAAGATCGGCCCGTTGCTGTTGCTCTCGTGGAGCCAATCTCCACGTACCAAGCGTGCTTAGAACGCTTCCTGAGCTTTCGCTTGGAAGACAGGGAAAAGGAAGACGATTGTGCTTACTGTCAGGGCCACGGTCTCCACCCAGGACGAATAAAAATATGATTTGTGACCAAAAGTGAGAAAAAAAAAATCTAATTGTAATAAATTACTATTGAATAAGGATGACTATTAAGATTTATACTCTTTGCATTTTCTCTACCTCATCTCTATAGGTCCTTTCTTTACAATGGTTAATATATTATCACCTTCTTGTACCCCTAGTTTATGACAATTATCCTCGCTTATTTTATCTATTCAAATTGAATAATAAAAAACAAGAATCGTATTTATAAAGCAACTGTCCTCACTTGTCGTATCTCTTCAACTGTAAAAATGTATATTTATATAACAATTACGTTTGCTTGCTGAGTTTAACCAAAGAACACAAAAAAATACATTTACATCTTAGAGAGTGCCACACGCGCTACTCATTTACTTTTTATGGTTCATCTGCTGAGAAAATTTCCCGTGAACGAGCCCCTTGTGTGATCGTCCTTAACCCTATTTATTAATGCTGAGTCATCCGTTCCCCGTGGGTATTTTTATGTAGGGCTTTCAGTACACAATCTTTCTTTTTTTATCTACGTAAGAAACCCTTATTTCGTCCCTTTTTTGTAGTTTTACGTTTGTTTTACGGTAATCGATGCCCGTGATTTCATAAGGGCCTTCGTAATAATTGTCGTCTTTACCATTTTATGGTTTCTTTAACATATAGACTATTTCTTCGTCCTAGAAGTGTTTTGTATTCAGCTTTCGAGCGCAGTATAACTTTGATCGATATTTTGCCTGTACCTGATTTATCGCGGCTATGGTTCTTTTTTCTGTCAGGGTTGTCACTAGCTTTTTGATGTGTTTGTCCGACGTTTGGGTGCCATATCGCAGCTTAAGGCTAGATAGTGTTCTTGCTTTTTCGCCGAATACAAGCTCACGCGGCGAGTATCCCGTACCATCATGCTGTAGTGTAATATGAGTACATACACATAGTGCGATGTTTGCCCCAATAATCAGTTTGCTCTACGTACGCTTTATACACTCCGTCAGTGTGTAGTACATTCTTTTTATTGCACCTTTCGTTGGGGGGCAGTATGCCGCGCTGCCTATTTTATTAGTTATACCCAGTCCTGCTAGCTCCTTCATGCTCTTATTCATGAAGTGTGTGCCTCGATCTGACAGTAGGTCCTCCGGTGGCCCGAAATATGTTATAAATTTCTCCGTTATGGCTCTCACAGATTACTCAGCTGTCACACTGCTCACAGGAAGGACGATAAATTTTTAGAGCCAGTCTTGCGTGGATAAAATATGTGTGTACTGATTGGCTATGGTTTTATTAATTGGTCCGTAAAAGTCTATATAAATGTTTTCAAATGACCTGCTTGACAGGTCTGAAATAAGCATTGCCTGCTTTGTTTAAACTCGGACAAGTTTTTGGACTGGCAAGATAGACATTCAAAGGCAACTTGTCTCACGTCATTGCATAGTTTTCATTCGTAGTAGTCTTTTGTATTTCTATTATAAGTTTTATTTACTTTCCTATCTCCTGCTAATGCCGTGTTCTGGTATTCCCTGATGATTTAAAGCCTTTGGTCTGTGGGTGGGATCACTAGCGTGTTTATAAAAAGTACTGCGATCAATCTGATACCTCTAAATATTTCCTCGAAGGTATCAATAAAGTACCCCCGCTGTTTCTTTATAATGTTTCCTACGTCTGTGTGTGTAACCATTGCTTTCCTTGCTCTTATCATCTCAGTCCCCCCCATGTTTCTCTCTACGCTGTTCATACGCGTCGGATTTGTATGTCGTCTTTCGTTGAGAACGTCTATCGCCTCTGTATTAGGTACTGTCTCTGTTACTGTCATTGAAGCTTTGTTCTCCAGGGAGCCCTTTGCCTTCATTCAGTTTTTGTAGTGAAGGTAAGTCTTCTTCTTCTTTTGAGGCACATAGTGGTATTTCTGCCAGTAAACGTGTCCTAGATACTCTACATTTTTCCAACGTCGGTGAGGGAAGGGCTTCCCCACCCTCTGTATTTTCGCTTTCGCTGGTTGTTTCGCGTAATGCATCAATTAAATCATTATTTTCCTTGCATTGCTCCCCACCTACTTTGATGTCGCCCTCGTCATTTTGCTCTGGCTGCTTGCCTTCCTCCTCTTGCTCTTAAGTATGATCACTTGTGTTGACCTTGAGTACGGTTAGTTGCTTATGGCTTCTGACGGCATTTTTACATATTTTCTTTCTTTACCCCGGTCGATCCTGTCAACTTTACTATAGCTGCCCTGCTTACGTTCGTATTTATCTTGGTAATTTTTGTCGGGCTCGCAGTTCGGTTTGCTACTTAGCTCCTTCTCGCCGGACGTTTGTATTCATGGTGTGTAGTGTGCGCTTTTGCCTACGCCCTCTAGATGTATGTGATAGACACCCTTATCTTTTGATGATATGTAGTGCGTGTAAAGGTACTTACTGTTGGCTAATGCGAAGTGTACGCATACTTTTTTCTTGGATTCTTGTGACCTTATGTATATACATTCACCATTTCCACAATTTGATTGTAATTTAAGTATTTTTTCTGTCACCTCTGGTCCTTTACATTTTCATAACCATTTTAAGTCACGTAAATTCGCCCGTAGCTCATCGGTATAAATGTCAAGATACGATAAAAATATCAAGGTGGGAGACAGACAGTTTTTAGGTGGGTTATGTGGTAACCCCGTTATTTTAGTAAATGCTTTGTCTAGCACAGCACTTTTATTAGTCTCTCATCGTGTTTCATCGTTTAAAAATTCCAGTCATCTATTTTGGAGTATAGTTGCCTCTGCTGGGACATTTAATTCTACTCTTATTTGGCTTCTGCGTTATTTTGTTGGCCTTTTTTGCTCACACTATGCGTAGTTTCGTTATCTTTTTTGATCGTATCGTGTGGTGCTATTTTCGGCGGCGTGACTTCATTGGGCTCCTATACGTCGATTCTGATAGCCAGTTTTTCTTGAACATCATGGAATCTAATATCAAGCATTACTTGTGCCCGTAACTTGTCTGGCCTACCCTCTAATAGGTAGTGTAAGTTTGGCTTTTGTATTGCTTTCATACGTGGCGTGGCGGTATGCTTTATTTTTGTAGTTTCTGAAAGTCTTTTGGCTCAACGTGCCTGATCTTTTGTATCTTTTGCCGCGTTCAGGTTTAAAGTTTGTAGCGTGTCGCAGTTGGCTATTATTATTTTTCTTCAAGGCTTGGAGATTTGTAGAGAACCGAGAACTGCGGTTTGTCGGTTCAGGCTGTCAAGCTGTCTTTTAGGTATCTTTTACAACTTTTTCCTCGCCTGTACTACTGCTGGTGTACTCGTTGTTTTCATCCCCTTTTTAAATCCTTGTTCTTTTACTATGTAATCCCACTTTCCATCAATTTGTCCCTGCGAAATGACTTTGTCTCGCAGCGTGATTATTACTGCCGCAGTTTCCTGAGCATCCTTATTACTTATTTTAAGTACTATATCTTTTCTTGTACGCCTTTGTGATGTCAGTGAGCGCTCTTCGTGACTCGGTTCCTTAAATTCTAAGTCTGCCCAGCTCTCTGCTTGCCCATCGATGCTTATACCTGATTTGTTCTCGTTGGGCCCGTCGTAGTGTTGTTTTTTCTTTTTTACTTCATTGTCCGAACTTCTGCCCAGCTGTCTGCTTGCCCATCGATGCTTATACCTGATTTGTTCTCGTTGGGCCCGTCATAGTGTTGTTTTTTCTTTTATACTACATTGTCCAAACTTCCTGATTCTACGCAGCGAATATCTACTTTCTTAGGTCTACCATAAATTTTTTAGCTTATAGTTGCACGTTATTTACATACTGGCCGTCCGTCGCTATCGGCAAATCATTTTTTCTCTTGTTTGTCTGCTAATCAATATAATTTTTGACGCGACTGCTTGGTGTTCAGTACCTCTTCTCTTAGCACTATATTGCGAAAGAGAGCGTCTGGCACTTTGTTGCATGCTCCCGGGCGACACTCTTCTTCAAATTCGTAGCCTTTTATCTCTGCTTTTAGCCTAATGAATCAAATGTCCGGTTTTTGGATGTATTATAATGCTTTAATGGTTTATAATCTATGACGACCGTGAACTTATGCCCATACACATATGGTCTGAGCTGCTATTGCGCAAAGACGATTGCTAGCAGTTCTTCATCGTAAGTGGGATAGCGCAGTCCATTACCGCGTAGACAACGTAAGGCATACTCGCACGGCTGATCTTTCCCAAGTTTGCCTTGACTCAGTATTGCCTCTTTTGCGTAATCTGACGCATCAGTTGTTACAATGACGAGCTTGTCCATGTCGGGTGCCGCCAGAACTAGCACGCTACATAACGCATTTCTAAGTGTCTTGAAGGTTCGCTCTTCCTGCTTTTCCCATTTGAACTCTGTCTCTTTTTAATAGTTTTAAAAGCGGCTGAGCAATTTTCGCATAACATTGGATAACTTTTTTGTAATACGAGATAAATCCAAGGAATTTTTTCACTTCTTTTGCATTTGTTTATTTTGCGTATTTACTAGCGGCCGCGATTTTCTTTGGGTCCGTTTTCATTTTTCCCTTACCGACAATTTGTCTTAGAGCTCTAGCCTCACGTTTTAAAAATTAGCATTTTTTCGGCTTATTAGTCAATCTAGCCTCGGCAAGCTATTTTTAGAGTCTCACAATGCGTCTTCCGTACTGCTTTAGATTCGGAGCAAATACCAGAATATTGTCCAAATAAACCTTAATTTTATACCCTTGCAAGCCTGCCAAGGCGAGAGTCATCACTCTTAAAAATATATTCGGGGAGTCCATGCACCCCATCGGCATTCTTTTATATTGGTAATGTCTATCTGGTCTAGAAAAAGTCGTCTTGTGTGCGTCGTCTTCGTGAATTTCTATTTGGAAAAACCATGCTTCAAATTCACGACTGTAATATCACGCGCTGTGGCCGAATGCCTTAATATGTTACTCTAACGGCAAGGGATTGCAGCTCCTTATAGTAATTTTATTTAGCCTTCCAAAGTCAGTGACTACTTGCCAACGCTTTCCGCCGTCCGGCCTTGCTTTCTTGGGTACTATCCACATGTTTCAGTTATATGGCGACTTCGATGGCTTAACTATATCCTGTTTGAGTAACTGTTCTATCTCTGTCTTCATCTGTTCTCTTAGTGCTGGCGGGTACCGACAGCTCTTCGCTGTTACCGTCTCATCCGTCGTAGTCATAATACGATGATTTATGCATTACTTGCGCTTAGCCGCTCTTCGTCCAGACCAATCACGAACGGATTATTCTCTATAAGTTTTTGGACGTGTAACCTCTCTTTCACCATTTTATATCATTAGTCTATGGTCTATAATAAATGTTTTCTATTTATAGTATATTCCTCATTACAGCTTAAAAAGTCAGTAAGTTGCCATATTTTTTCAACTCTTGCATTTCTTTCTTTGTCCGACGTATTGCTGCGTGCTTTTTCTTCCTCATACATATAACGTTTGATGTCATTTTCCGAAACTCCTGCTACTTCGCCCGTAGTGTAGCCAGACATTTGGCTCTTCTGAAAGTCCACCTTAATAAGTCTTATTTTTGCCTCGTTAACGCCTCGAGTGCCGTCCTCTCCCACGCTATATACTTGGGCCTCTCGTATTACTTCACATTTTAATAGTTTGACTTCAGGTACTGGTATACTAACTGCTTTATTAAGCGTATTGACACACTCTGCATAAATTTTTACCCCGTTATTAATAGCTACAAAATTTCCAAACAATATTTCCTCTTATATTTTTTTTAAAGGAACCCAACCAACATTAACATTTTCGCTCGTTTTCTTTATACAAGCATATATCACTTGGCTTGTTCTTGCTAGGATCTTAAGCCGTTCTGGCTCTAATTCAATTTTTGTGCCTCCTAGAGGGAAAATATTTTGCTTGGCACGTATGCGACCTTTATATGTTGTCAACAAGTCCTATCCTATTATGTCTTTCACATCTATCGGGAAGTTGTGTGGGATCTCATGCAATGTACATACAAGGCTATTGAGCCGTATTTCTACTATACCTAACGTAATATGCTTGCCGTGCGTAACTCTAACAATTTAAACTTTGGTCCTTTCATCAATAAAAGTCTTTAGAAGGTTGCTGTCTTCTTTTATAATTTAAATCTTAGCACCTGTATCGGCGTCAAATTTTACTGTTCCATTTCGTAGCTTAGATCCTCTAATAAATACCGAGGGGGAAAGGGGGGGGGGGGGTAGGGTGCTACCTGCCTGAAGTATATTTATAGTTTTGCGAGCGAGTTATTTTCTACTTTTGTTTTGCTTTTTTTTTATTCGATGGCTGTTTCGAGATTACTTGTTATATCTTATCGTATCTGCATGCGTGGCTATATTTTTTCTCTTCTTGTCTGCTTGGTGCGATTCATTTGCCAAACTATCCCCGAACTGTGTCGGGTCTGCATTTGTTTCGTATTCTTCACTTTCTTGTTCTTTTTTCCTCTTAAGCCGCAATTCTATTGTCCTAGCCACGTTTTACTTTTTGTTTGCTAGGCCATGCCTCGTGCTTGGGAAGCGTGCCAAGCCACTTGGCAGTTCCGATTCTCTGAGCGGGGCTTGTCTGCTCTTGCTCCCTGCAAGTAATTTTGACGCTCTCTGTTTTGATTATCGCGACGCTAATTATACCCGCCATAATTATTACCATAGTTTGTATCATTGATTCGTCCGTTTTGATAATTAAAGTTCCCATTGGTTTCACCTGATCTGGTATTAAAATCATCCCCGAATTCGTTCCGCGACCGCTGATTTATATGCTTATACGCATTGTTATCATGCCCGTATCCTTGGGGTCGCATAGTAGTTATCATAGCTTTTTTTATTATAGTTATTAGAATTCCTATAATTTAAATTCAAGTTGTTTCACAATGATGGCTATTATAAATAGGCCTACTTCCGTACCCCCTCGAATCCAATATTTCGTATGGTACCTTAGGTGGTTTATCGGAATATCGTATTTTTCTATTTTTTGTGTCATTCCACAGCTTTTGTATCAGCTCGTGGAATGCATGCGGTACTCCTGGAAATATAAGCAACACTCGCCATTGTCTCTCTTACCTCATTTTTCCGCCTTGGTCCTGCCAACTGGCACGTCGTTAGTTGCTGTAATGCCTATTCATGGATTTCTGTTATATCCATAACCACTTTCTTGTTTGGCATACGCGCTGAATGACCCTGGTCTAGATTGACGTGGACTTAATTTGTTGTCCACGTTCATGGTTGCTTTGATGGCTTTTTCCAATGTGGTGAGTTTAAGACCAGCAACATTTCAATCATATGGTGTTTTAAGGCTATATATAAACTATTTGGCTGCCTCCCTATCCGAGTTGCACTTTTATGCCGTTTTTGGCACTTGTGATAAATGTGTGCTTAAATCATGTGTCATCCTGATTCTATTATGCAGATGTTGAGCTTGATTGCAATATTGTGTAAGTGACTCATTATTCTGCTAGCTTAGTACTTTTAATTCGGCCAGCAGTGTGTCAGCACCCTACATGCTCCTTAATCGTCTCAATAATTTAAGTAGAACATCGTCTACCGAATCAAATAGCGAAAGTCCAGCGCAAAATTGATCTGCTGCTATACCTCTTAATTCACCTCCTAGTTTACCCATCATATATTATACATGTTGCCGCGGAACTGTCATCCTCGCCATTCTTACCATCTGCTCGTAAAGTGGAGAATTTATTCGGTCCCCGTTCAATATAGGGATGTCGCTCGTCCTGCTATTTACCTGGGCCAGTGCGTTGTGATGCGTGTTGAGGGGCTGTGTGTTTTCAGCTTACTGCTGATTTACGATAATGTCTATTAAGCTTAGCGTTTAGCTAAATTGGAATTTGCAGGTTTTAAATATGTTGTTTGAGATTATATGTATCCGTACTCGCGAGATTCGACCATTCTGTTGTTTGTGCTGCAAGACCATACTGATTGTCAGACCCATATTCGCCCTGTTGTCGCTCTAATGTCGCCCCACGAGTGCCTTGAGGTGTGCTGTAGCATACCTTGTGTTGTTTGTTGCATAGTTTGTTGGGACGGTCTATTCTCGAACGTGTTTCCGTCTCTCACGTATCCCTTTATTCCGTTTTTAGTCATGTTTTCAACATACCTTGATGCTGACTCATTTGTTATTTGCTGTTCCTGCTCGCTGGGGGGTCTCACTTCTGCTTCCCTTTCTCGCCGTTTTAGTGGCAAAATTTTCTCCCTGACTATTCCAAGTCTTATCCTTTTCAACAATTTAATCATGAGAATACGTTGTTTTTTAATCATTTTTTCCCAACTCGCTTGGCTTTCTGGACTGTGTTCTTAAACTACGGTAAACATTTCTGATTTCGACTAATTTTTAGTATACGACATACCTCCTCCCCCCTTGTCACTCACTACATCGTTTTGCGGCCTTCTATAACTTGCCATTGCGTGCATAATAAAAATTTTGTTGCGTTCCAATTACCTGTACCATCGCCACAGCACGAGATCAACCCTATTCCACGCTATAACTTTCTATGATTCAATCTAGTTATTTCTTCTTGGCCTTTCCCCCCTTACAAGTCTAAACTACTTGCAATAATTCATCCCAACTTATTATCGTTATTACCACAGCCCTATTAAACAAGTGACTATTTTCTTCGGTACTACGCCTTTAACCAAACCAAAAAAAATAATCTTCAAGCAATCCGAGATGACGAATATTTTTATAATCACACAAACCCGAACAAGCTCTTATTTTTATAACCCTAGGACGGTATAAATGTATTCAAACGGAATTTAACTCCACTTACCTAATATTTTCTGTCGGGATTAGCACGATCAAGATGCTTCCGTACATCATGGTCAAGTGCTATACCCGTTGATAGTTTCCCGGGTTTTCGTCCTCCTAATGATACTGATCTTCGGGCAGGGTCTCTGTCCACGGCCACCTTACTGCAATGATGATTCTCTTTACTGTAGTCATTATTCCTCGTGGCATGACACTCTGTGTGTTTTACGTAGATCGCGTGAAAAAATATCGAATGACGGCGCATAAAACAAATAAATCCTATTATTTCATCCAATTTAATTCGGGATAACCATCCTGCCGCTGTTACCAAACTGTCACGTGGAATATGATGGCCTTGGGGTGCTGACGAAAACGATCATACAAGGACTACTCTACAGTTAGCTTATTGGTTAATCGTGCGAGGAAAGAGTTCCGCTGCCAGTATACCTATCGCTTTGTTGGTCTACCTTAGTCTGCTCTCTCGCTATTTCCTAGCTAACTCTCTTCTTTTTCGCTACCACTTTATGGTGGGCTTACTAAAGAGGGAGGGGAAAAATTGACATATAGCTACGCTATTGTACATGATACGTCCAGGGCCACGACGCCAGTGCCTTCGACGACGCTGACTTCTGTAGCTGCTAGCTCGTACCTGTGTGGATGTATGTGTGCTGTGGTGTCTTATGTTGTTTTCGTTGTCAAAGTTATTTCACACTTATTTGTCCACTCCTTGAGAGGGCTGCAGCTTACTTATCATGTTCTTATTAATCGATCCGTTCTCTAATACCCCTTCCGTGTGCTTTTTATGTATGACACGTTTTTTTTATGTTCTCGCTCTTCCCTCTCTACAATAATTATTCAAATATTTGTAAGCTTCGTACTTTTTGACATTTAATATTAATGTGACATACATTTTTCTTTTTTTTTTTAGTCCATTTGTTTTCTGATTACTTCTACAGTTTTAAACACTTTCCCTTCGGAAAATCATTATTGATACTACATTTATATCAATAATAATTATGTCATCCTTACATCTATCGTATCTTCCAAATATTTTGCTTTACCTGACCTATACGACATTATTTGTCAAATTATTAAAGAAAGTAATTTATTTACTCTCTTTTTTTTCTATTTTTTAATTTATTAATGCATCGCGATCAACTTTTAATGAAATGCGATCGGTTACTATTGCCAGCTCTTCCCGTCTTATTGCAGTCGGATGACTTGTTCGCACTTATATGACGATCTGTTGTGGTTCCATTGGTCTCAATGTATTTCAATCTCTCGCTGTATTGCTCCTGTTTCCTCCACCTATAACATTCTAGATAGGTTTACTATTGTCGGGGCCCCCTATTGTAAAATTTCGAATGGTCCTGCTACCGCACCTAGCACTATGTTCGCCACCATCCACGCGTACTCTTTTCAAGCAAAATTTTAATCATCACACATATCTATATTTGTGTCATGTATGTGCATGTAATAGTTAATAACACACAGAAAATTATGTAATTATTAAACACAACAAAAAAATTATCCTAACTGTTAATTTGCATCATAAGCAGAATGGCAAAAACAGATAAGAACGTTATTCATTTTATCAATAAAATGGAGTAACTAGTCCTACACTTACAAACAAATATGTAAAAAAATGGTCGAAAATTATGACAACTGCAAAATACGTCACTTGTTGCATAAATTGAGAGAAAAAACATTTTTCTGCAAGCCCATGTATCAAGAATCAGCCGAAATGATGTAATTCAATGAAGCTTAAATGTAGCAATTATCTTAGATATAAGAATAGTGTTTCTTTTTTTATGTAGTTATAAGTGATAACTATGGTGAAAGTCTATAAAATAGTAGAAAATACTGGTAAATTACAAGACAATAAAAAAGTAACCTAATACAGATATTCCATATAAGTTAGGCCGGGCGGTGTTAGGGGAAAGAGAGGCTTGCAGAGATTAAAACAAAAAACTGACGGGGAAGGTAGAAGAGACCTGCATGTATTAGGTTAAAATCACACACAAATAAAGCAAATTTTTTATCATTTTGTACGAGGGGGGCGGAATAGGGCTTTTTTGGCCTAATAAAGCCCAGTGTGCTAGGAAGAGCATTAAGGACAGTGTGGGGAGGGGTAAAAATAAAAACAATTATATTAACAGAGAAAATAAATACATTTTACTTTTTTTGTATGAAGTCTTTTAGGGAAGGGAGAAGCAGAGGGAAATATAATGTGTGTAGTTATGCTGTGGGAGGACCTCATTAGGTACGGTCTCAGTAAGGTCTTCATTGAGTACTATGTTTAATGCCATTTTTTATACAAAAAATACCATCTTACACACACACTAATTTCGGTTATTGTTATAGAAACTATGATGCATTACTAATGTGTTAAATGATCGAAATAATAGAACTATGATAAAAGAGTGTGTTGCTTTAATTGTTTCTATAATTATAATATTCGATCAAATTAATTTATGTATTCATCCGAAAAATCTTCCTGAAATATACGAACTCGTACTTATTTAAACCAACTATTTTAACATGTCGATCCTATGGTTCTCTCCATATTATTTCCCTCGAGTGATTATAGTTGGAGTACAAATTAATTGAATAGTTGTAATAAAGAGGATGAAATAATTCTATTGTTACGTTACTATGTATACAGATTGTCTTGTAGGTAAAAAAGAAAATATTTGATTCCTTATCAGTATCACTCAAAAAAAGACTACAATTTTTTTTACATGCTTATATTATGGTAATAATTGATCGGATAAACTTTTTAAGAAATAATCGAAGAGATACACGGAACAAGTTTTATCAGGGTTTAAAAGATAATATTTTAAATTGTGCATTCAAACTTACACAAAATTTTAAAAGAAAGATAGTTCGTCCTGAAACCAAATATAATCACCTGATGATATATATATTATTATATCCGCAGACATTTCCTTAAAATAATAGAAAAAAGTAAAAATGAGATAATAAACGGATTTTCCATGGCCACGCATAATATTGATCGTCTATCTGTAAAAAAATATTAAAAAAATTTGTAAAACCAATTTTTCAAAAAATTTAAGTGAGAAAACATATATAAAAAAATGGCTATTAATAATATAGATGGAGATAAAGTATTTTAGAACACATATGAAAATAATACAGAATAGTAATCAAAAAATTTAGGTTAATGGTTCAATGGTTGTACTGTACGATAATTTTTTATTGATAAAATATAATTGTCATACAAATGTTCAATACTGTGCATGAATACAGAGTATTTAATATCTGTATATAAATGTGTATAGATATACATATTACGTAGATATATATATAATATTATTTGTAAAGCAAACGATGGAGCATTTTGTACAAAACCAAATAAATTTATTCGTAGAATGGAAGATAACGATAAAATAAAACAGTATATTGATGCACGTTATTTAGGTCTTATAAGAACAGCATGGCACTTACAATAATATGCTATTTGCGGTGACAGCCATATCGATAAAAAGCGACAACGTTGTAGGAAACATGATGCAATAGGTAGATCAAATGCAATTTCTCTAAAAAACCAATAAAAATGTTTTCTGAAATTATTATAAACCAAAAGAAATGGTTGTACATCATTTGTAGATTAAAAACATACAAAAAAATTTTACGACACTATAATAGAAACAGCAATATATATGGGTCTGATTTAACATGACCTACAAACCTTCAATATTAAAAAAAAAAACAACCGTTATTATGGTACTGAATTAATTGAGAAAATTATTTGCAGAGTTTTCTCTTGCCGAGGACTTTCGATGTGATGAGATGTGGAAAAAATATAAAGAAAAATGTACGGAAGATTTTGAAGAAAATACAAAAAGTCAAGTTTTTTTTCATTAAATCACTATTTTTCACTTAGAAAATAAGTTTTGTAAATGATATAATCTTCTTATTCCAAAAAAAATTGTTTCAGATGTGGTAAAAAATTATACAGAAACAAAGTACAGTAGAAAATGTTAAATACTTTATATTCGAAATCATACGAGAAACAAAAGCATATTGTTAAATGTATATAAAATGGAAATAACAAGTGGTTTTTATTCCTGGTCCTGTAGGATCTGGAGAACATTTTCATACAAAACAATAAGTTATTATTCTATTTCTACAAATCTTAAATATATATCAATGGCAATTAAGAGGTAAGCCTTTAATTCTTCTCCCAAAACGTATGACAAGTAATAGAACTTTTGTATCACTACTAAATTAAAATTATATTAAAAGTATATTTTTAGAATTTGAATTAGATAGAGAAAAATGAATAGAAATTGATCTAATAATATTTAACGAACTATCCATAATACCCATAAAAGCAATACAAATTCTAGAAAAACTTTAAGATATTTATGTAATAATGACAAATCTTTTGAAGGTAAATAATTCATATATAGAGAGATTATTTATATTTTTCAAATTAAATAGAACTATTCGATCGAAGGATACAAATTTTTCGGAAACGTTGTTAAATATTAAAAACACAATAATTAAAAAATTCACAACATCAGATAACTGGATAACTTCATACGTTTGCTCAAAAATATTTGAAAAAATTCTCATTTTAATATTTAAAGTGCAATAATTACTACTTATAATAAATAAACTCAATTTTTAAATAATAAAATTTAAATAGTTTGGAAAGAGACAAAATAACGTATTACAGTATCAACTAAGCAACATACAAAGGAGTTGATAAATCTAATGATAATATTTATAATAATTTTCCGATGAAAATATCAAATACCATTTGGAAAGATTTTTTCCTGCATGAACTTAATTTAAAAATAAAAGCAATAGTTATGTAATAATAAATTTAAATACTTATGATGGACTTTGTAATGATACCCAATTCAAAAGAACAAAGGTATATAAATATAACATTGAAAATAAAATTATTACAGGGGAAGAAATTGGATGTAAAGTTTTTATTCCTTAAATAACTTTATCATCTGTCAATAATTCTTCTTTATCTTTTGATTCACACTGGCATCAATTTTTAATAATATTAGTATTGTAAATAACAATTAATAAATATTAAGAACATCATTTTGACAAAATAGGTATTGTCTTAAGCAAATCATTGTTCTATCATGTACAATCATATGTAGCATTGTCTGGATGCGAATGTCCAGTAAATATATACATACATTTACTGTCAAATTATAATAATTCTATCGACCATATTGTTTGAGAAGAAATTTTTATTGATGACGATTAAATAATAAATCTGTTGGTAAATAATATTCTTTTTATTAAAACATTTTTTTTTATATTTAACTTCAATGAGACATTAAAAGTCGATCGTGCGTTTTTACTTGGTATCCTTAGAGTGTTGTAAGAAAGCCTCTCAAGTAATCTTTGTCATATAATGTCTTAGATTACTTTAAGGTACGATGATTCTTATGATACTAAGATAAATTGGGAAACAACTGTAAAAATAGTGCTTCTGAATTATTACCGCAAGGTCGAGTGAAAATATCTTTAAAATAATAATTTTAGGAACTTGTATACGTATATATCGGTTTATATTAATCGATACAAAATATATAATAATTGTTAAATGGTGGTTCGAAAAAAAATTCTTCAAATTCTTGATATGAATGATATATTTGTATAATTTTAGGGATAGCTAAATTAAACTGAAAAATTTCTAAGCTTATTTTTAGGATATGGTTGGTGGTGGTGGGGGGGGGGGGTTGGGGGGGGAGGGGTGTGTTGAGTTTAAGAAGGTGGGGGGGGGGGGGGGGGGGGGGGGGGGGGGGCTGGTCAACTACTCTGGAAAGTTTTCTAAGTTTCTAAGGGAGGACGAGTGAGCTGGCCTGATTGTGGGATCGGATAGGGACATTGAAAAAGTTAAAAAATTATTTTTCATGTAAAATAACTGAGAATATGATCGAATTGTTGAGGGTGAGGGACTAGGTGTCATGGGTGTTGAGGGGCATCCAGGGGGGACACAAATAATTGACAACCATACTAAACACGTACAAGTGTAGCGAATTTGACCATGATTTAAGGAGGCCTGGGCGATTTCGAAAAACAATATGGCTAGCTCTGAAATCCAGAGATAATGGAGATAATGTACATAAAGTATGCCAGATTTTTTAAGGAAAAATAAAATAGGAATGGTTGTCGGTAATTTTTTGACCTTATTACTATGTACGTATAAGAACGTTAGTAATAAGCAGTAGGTAATTTCTACATTATTTATTTATGAATGTTGAAGTAACGTTTTGTCGGTTTAGTTGTACCATCCTTGAATGAAGACGTAAGTGTTTGGTAGTTTGCCAGGGGGAAAGGTCTTATTTTTTACGTGTTTCGTGTAGTTTTCGACTCAGGAAAAAGATTTTTGTTGGCTGATAGTCAATTTTTTCAAAATTCTGCGTATGTGTCTTATACAAGAGGCATTAATACGATTATTTTACTATTTTTTTTCGTATCTTTCTCAATTTATTATCATCCCATAACTCTTTATTCATATTAACGTATAATAGGCATTGGAAATATACATAATTTGAGCTCTTTTTTTATTTATTTCTTTGTCTGATTAAAATGGACAGTATTGTTTGGATATATTTAAGTATTATTTATTCGATCGAATAGTATTTTTTGGATATTAGGGACAGATTTTATATGTATTATCATAGTACTTAAGATAATTCTGGAATTAGCGCTAAGACAAGGTTTTCTGCTGACACAATCGAATACCTACATGCAAAATACTGCTCTGGCAAGTTATAAAGCTTCTCTTGGCTTTCCTTATGCTAAGGAATAACCTCGCGCTATGGCGCTCAATAGGGTAACGAAGTAGCCCTACACTAAAAACATTTGGTATAGCAGCTGTCCCGCACGTATACACACTATAACAAACTACAGTAGATATATGATCCCCCCATATGGTATACCTGGCATACGATGTCGGGCTACGTCAGTTTCGCAGTGTCACAAACGTTATACCTATTGTGCGGCTCACTGTATACACCACAGGTTTCGGTACAGTAGGTATACGGGTGCGGTATAGTGCGTATACGTCATGGTGTGCTAGGTATACAGGTATGGGGCAACTGTTTTTTCACATGCCATAGCTAACGCACCGGACATGCAAGGTAGGTACTGTACCATCTGTGGTATAGCGACTGTACCGAATTATTTTCAGTGTAGTAGTGCTATCTACTGGCCATTTGCTGTGTGCAGTAATCGGAAACATCAGTATCTGCAGATAAAAAAATCGCTGTGCTGAATGAAACAATTACATATCCTCTTATTTTCTGCTTATTTTTATAAATTTTTTGCAATTTTGAAGCATCTTTGACACCTAGAATAATGATTTTATGTGTCGATAATTTGTTATGAAGTGAAACAATTTCTTTTTACACTGTCAAACAAATAGTTTTTAATTCAATTTTTTTTTTTTCTTCCAGTAATTATGTCGAAGGGTGCTATTCAAATTTGATGAAGTAGCTAGAGATTTTTATCTTTCTTTATTGTAAAATTATTTAAATCAGTCGAAAAATTATTTATTATTGCACATTCTTATTGGGCGAGTTAATCTGGTGATTTGGTTTTAGGTGCGTAGGTTTTAATGTGTTTGAACTATATATTAAGTGAAAGTGTAAGGGTCTTGAATCGAAAATTTATTTTCTCAGACGTACTACTGGTAGTCACGTTTATTATTTTCTTCCAGACTAGAACAAAGTTGGTTATTTTTAGATGTTGCAGTAGAACATAGTAACATATAGTTTCTATGAGAGGAATATGGAGCTTACTTGACCTAATATTTAATTAGTTTCATCCGTTGTCAAAAGTATGTGCTATCCAGTAAACCCTGTCTTTTTACTTCCTGATCAAAAGTATTATATACCTCAACCGTAAGTATAGTACACGAAAATATATTGCTAATCATATTTTGTATGAAAAGAGCCTGGTATCAGATTGGGAAATCTTAGCCTATCACTGCTTAGAAAAAGTTTGCTATTCGCTCCGAGAATGAAGTTGGAGGGGGTAAGAGAATCTACGCCACCGTCCATGGTGGCAAAAATGCGCGATCTAAAGGTACTTCACTGCACCAAATCGAGTGGAAGAACTTGTTTTTATAGAATATCTTGATAAATAGGAGTTATATTAAGAAGAAATTAGTCTTTAATCATATAAGAAAAAACAGCTAAACATACAAATTAGAGTGATGTAAAGACTTTGTCAGTAATCAATAATTTAAAGAGAATCTAAATGCCGAGACAGTAAGCTTGTCTGCTCTGCACGTGTGACACAGATGTGAAACCCTGTATCCGTAGCAGACGTACAAGTGTGGTAGTGAGTTCAAAAATGTCTACTTTGTTATAACCTCTGAATTTGAAAGTAATACGAAGTATTATGAAAGTTCTTATATGCTATTCGATGCATACCGACTGGTCAAAATAGTATAATAACGTTGAAAATCATCTAATTTAGTTTTTTTTAGATCATTTACATTAACAGTATGATCCTTTTTTATAAAAACTTGTTTTTCTCTCATGTGTGTGTTGAAAAATACTCTTGCGTACCTTCAGAATGCCAGCTTTAACCACGAGCCGAGGGGGCTTCGGTCATTCTCGGAGCGAATACTACAGCGCAATCATGGTTTGCACACACCTGGTTCTTTTTGCATGATGTACACGGTTGCTCTGCCTGATTCCTGTAATAGAGGGTCATCATCCCATGTACGGTATTTTGAGACCAAATATACTTTTCTGCTTTCACCCTTAATTAGTAAAAAAATGATCTACTAATGGATAGTGTAAGTTAGCGGGTCTATTTGGTTGTGTGTATTTAAGTTATATTTCATTCTCATTTTGTATTGTGCTCGAGTGTACGGGTGTTCCGATATCTGTTTCATCAGTAGTATTACTAACGGATACCTTTTATTGTTGTGCTTTTGTCTATTTTCCAAATTAGACGCTCGGGCAAAACAGAAAATCCGCAGGGGCTGTAATGGAGCGGCTTTGGCTGCAATAGGTTGTTTTCGGCAATGTTTGACGATGTTAGAAGGCTTTGATGAACGGATTCGTCTGTTATCGCAATAATTCGTCTTTTTTTGTTAGATTACGGGGAGAGGGTGTCTTTGGCGTTACTTCGGCCATCCTTGGCCAGTGTAGAAATG
>JAPYYV010005216.1:0-21982 GCA_030522625.1 Copidosoma aretas | reverse complement strand
ATTATACTTTACGCCCCGTATATAAAGTCTAATTTTATGGGTTTTACAATCATGCAATAATTTTTGTTCAAATTTTGTTTGTGTTCTTCTCTTTTTTTTGGATTAGGCACGTTATTATTACTAATATTATTTCTTGTATATCATGTAGTAGATATCCAAATGGCTAATAGTGCTGCACCGGACCGCATTTTTCCTTCCTGTTGTTCTGGAAGTCGATCTCCTTGAGCTTCTCCTTTATCCTCTCGTGATCTGCGTTGTAGTCCGATCTCTGGTGTGCCGTTTGTCTCCGTTGTCTTGGAAGTCTCTCGCTGGCTTGGCTTTACTTCTCTGACCTTAATTTTCTTTGGTCACTTGTTTAAAAAATTTTTTTTGTCCTTACACTCAATTTTCTTCTTGCGGTACTACACTGTGTGCGCTTTTCAACTGATCCCGCTTTTGACATCAAAAATTCTCCTGTTACCTGGGTTTGTGGTCGGTTGGGTGATCGCGAAATAATTACTCAGTAAGGACTATAAACTTCCTTTTATTTATCTTTATGATCGACTCAAGAGTTCCGCTTCTCCTCTCTCTTGGTCATACGTCCCTATCTGAGGTGGTGGGGCGCGTACGTATTGGTATGCTATGTATACCGTACGCCACAGTTGTATATGCTGAGATGAATTTGATTATTTATCCAAAATTACAATATATCCCGTCTGTGTATTTGTTTGAAGTCCTGGCCCAAGAAATAATTTTTTTTACCGTTTTATTATTTTTTCAATTCAAAGTTTTTTTGAAAGCAATATTTTCAGATCAGCATTATAGAAAGAAAAAAAAATTAAAAAATTATCTTAAATTTTAATCATAATTTTGTCAGTGGTAAAATAAAGCTATTTTAAGCTTCTTTAATTATTAAGAGAAAAATTGCTAATCTTATAAGAAATTTTATATATTCATATAATGATTAGTAATACGATTTATTTTATAAATAAAAGAATTGGGAGATTCTCAAGAAAAGCGCGCAGAATGGCAAATATTAATATGGAATACATATCACAAGAAAATAGGACAGGTTACGTAATGTACACTGGTAGCAGAAGAATTAAGTATGATAAGATCTATAAAGGTAAATTATTGCAAATTGATAAACAGGATTCCACAATAATTAAGCAGAAAATATGGATTAGAGGTAAAATCAAATAATACTAAAAAAATAAAAGAGAGAGAAAAAATAGAATTAAAGACTAACGTAATAAGCATAAATGAAATAGTAAGAGATGAAAAAAAAGACAAGCCTGAGACAACGAAGCAGAGTAGCAGAAAGCAAAATGTAATTGAGCTTTGCAAAGCTATTGAAAAATTAAAGCAAAAATCATGAGATGGTAATAAGGAAAAAGGCATAAAAGATTAATCTTAAAAATTTCTCAAGAGACAACAATGATACATATACGGAAAACAGAAAAAAAAGTATGGGAAACAACAGCAAAGTCTAGAAGGTATTTTACAAGAATGTATCCATCATTGAACAAAAGAATGTCTTGGGAAAAATACAAATGGAAAAGACACAGAAGAAGACAGAATTATGAAAAACTGTTTTAGAAGTCTGCGAACAATTTAAGTGATTGATTTGACAAAGATACTTTATAGCATATAGACTAACACACATACTATCAAAGCGTGGGGAATAGCAAGAATCTATCAAATTAACATGGCAGGAATGAAGTAAAAGGACGTTAAAACTACAGAGAAGTGGATTTGTAAACGTAGCAAAAAAAATTTAAGCAAATATAATCGCTGAAAAAGTAGAAAAATAGGTAGTGCAGTAACAAATAATTAAAAAGAGTTATGATGGCATCAGAGCAAAAAAAAAACAAGATACAATATTTGTGTACTAAATAATTTTATTGAAAGTATACTGGAGGAAGTCCATAAATTATATGCTGTATTTGTAGCATTTAAAACAGAATTCAATAAAATCAATAGAGAAATTTTCTGTTTCAATTTAGATGTAAGAGGGATTGGTATGAAAATGACAAAAATGTTGAAACGAATATAAATATGTTCAAAAAATCAGTTAATTACGGCTAGGAGCTAAAAAATTGATTTAACAATATAAAAGAGGTACGGCAAGGGTGCCCAAGAAGCCTGGTACTATTAAGTTCATTTATATAGAGTATAGTAGATAAGTAAATCTAAAATAATGAAGGAGGTTTAACGGTAGGCAAACTCAAAATTCACTGTCTAAGATTATCTGATGACGTTGTTTTAGGCGCCGAGCATTGTCAAGACACAAAACATATGCAGAAAGACTTAAATGAATATGGTACGAAATATATACTAGAAGTAAACATAAGAAATAAGAAAATGTTAATTTTTAGCAATGAAAAAGAGATAGAAACAGATTTATTTGAATTTGAGTTGGAGGCATTTTAAGTTCAAAACGAGGGCCTGGATCTAGGATTGTGGTTCTAAACAAAAAAATTTCGTGGCACAGAGAAAAAACGACAAGTTAGGTGCAAAAGAGCAGTCAAACCAGTTTTAGTCTTAAGAAAAAGAGCCAAAGTAGAAAGTTTGAATCAAAGATTATTTTTCATAGACTAAATGATAAAATGATTTGCACGTACGTGGAGGAGACTTATATATGAAACAGAAACAAATATGTAGAAGAAATAGAAATCAAATTTAAAATATAAAGTTGGGTTTAAATGCAAAGACACGATGATATACATAAAGATTGAAAGCTGGCTGGATCGGCATAAATTAAGGAATGGAAAAAGAAAAAGAAAGAAGAAAAAATAGATCCAGATTTAAAAATATGATCTTGCGTCTAAATGCGAACACATTAGGATATACATAAGAAATAAAGGAGGGTAGAGTTATCCTAAAAATAGGCATACGAAAAAAGAAAGAAAATAACTTTCTGCAAATAACAAAAATCGACTAGAGCAAGTGGCTTTATTCATGCTTAATACAAGAATTAACGGACTTAATCAATAAAAATCATACAAAACAGTCAAAGAAGTGAGAGTAGTATATTAGAAAGTAGAGGATGAAAAAATAATAGGATTTAAAAATAGCAACGAAAAAAAATAACCTTAAGAAAATCAGAGATAATTTTAAACAGGAAACAGGAACTTTTGTCACCCAAGAAATACAGAAATTTATATAAAAATTGACAACTCTTTAATCCGTAATATATATATATATATATATATATATATATATATAAAAGACAATGACAAAAAAAAATAGCATAGAGAATTATATATATATAAGTTTAACAGCTTTTAAGTGATAGACTGTAGGCCCTGCAATAAAAAAAAAATTTATGCATTACAGAATGCTATGTTAAGAGGGAAAAATACAGCAAATAAAAAAAATAATTATATCAGTCAGACATATAGGATTAAAAGATAATAGACAGATATGCAGTAAAGAAAAAATTTATGTGAATGTATAAGATATATATGTAGGTAAATAAGGCACCACAGAGCGAAAATAGAAAGTTTAATGATATGTTATGCGTTATAAATTATAATATTTCATCAATCAAAGAAAAAATTCTTACATGTTCAAGTATGTTCAATCAATTACGTAATATATTAAAAATAAAATTATTATTCATTAAAGGGAATATGCTTTTTTGATAATTATGAAGAGAAGAAGGAAATGTAGAAATATATAAAAATCTATAGAAGAATTAAAAAAATACTTTACATTCATAAATATTGAGTAAGAATTTCACAATGATATCTTATTATAATCTTATATCCATAATCTATCCTAAAGCGTTATAAATATAAAAAAGGCTCTTGACCGTTTCTGTAATAATCATTGTTTCCTACATATTATATACATATGTATCAATGTTAACCTTAAATACCAATTAAAATCATTTTTAGTCTTAAATTTATAAGAAGTATTTGATAAATCAGTGAACTAATTTCATGTAATGACTATATTTTTACCAATTTTGAGTGAATTTTTATGAGGTCGCTTTGGTCATCTATGTTTCTACGCATGTAAGTAATACTACTGAACTGTTAAAATGAATGTTATTTATCAATTTATACAATGTTCATGGATATAATGAGCTTTCATGAATATAGGAATTAATAGTATTGTGTTACAAATACTTAAAACTTTTCCAATAACAGTCAATTAAAGCTTATTAGTATAACGCTTGAAAGTGTACCGATTCAGTGACTTTTTAAGTGTTTCCAGGCGCTGTTTTGTTTCTTTTTGCTTCATTAAAAAAAATCTATCTCTAGAATCTTATAAAAATCACAGAAATTACTATTTTGGATATTAGATTAAGAAAATTGTACCCTTAAAAGCGTGCCTCTTACCCGCAAAAAGTTATTACCATATTTCTGAGTGTTACCGATTTTTGTAAGAATTTACTTGGTAACAATATTTTCGGTATAAAATAGAAATGTATGAAAATATTTTAATTTTCCAAAGCGATAAATGTTTTTAAAGAGTTAAAAATAAGATATTTATCTATTTGTCAGCGTGCTACCCAACATTTTGTGTATATTCATTACATTTAAAATCTTTCTATAGCGCATAACTCATTCTAAAAATCGTTTAGTTCAAGATGCAAAATCCTAATTTATATGCAGTCATTTTTTTTTGGCATCAAAAGTCTTCATCACGAAATTGTGTGGAACAAAAATTATGTGACTTTAGAAATCCTTAAAATATTTACAGGTCTTATCATTTTCAGCAATACTTGAGATGGCCAAAGCCCCGAAGGGTAGCAAGGTAGACATCTTTCTTTAAACTTAAATTCAAGCTTGAATCAAACACTTCACATCGTACTTTCATTTTGTTTAATTTCCGCGTTTTTTTTTTAAGTTACAGTCCATCGAAGATTGAGAAATCACACGATTACAAGTTACGTGAAATTTAAATAGTGTTTTTCAGTAAGTTTTTTAATTTGTTACGTAAAAATAATGCATCTTACGGAACAGGGCAACAATACTCTTTGCTTAAAATAAGCCAAAAAATACGATAATGATTATCAAATAACAAAGATGCGAAGTTAATGAGCTGTTAGTAATTTGTTACTAATAAAAAATAAGTATTTTTAAATATGAGTTACGCGCATTTTTTCCTAGTTTCGGCAGTGCATAGATATAAGAAGAATAATGCTTTTTAGCATGAATTAAATTTTTTTTTTATCCATCAAAGATCGAAATTTTAAAAATTCAAATGAATTACTCATATGTGTATTAAAAAATTAATTCTTGTTTTTAATATTTAGACATAAGAATAAAAATATTGAAATATAAGGGTTGGCGCACGGAGCGCGCATGCTGGCAATAAAGGGTATTAAGTGATTAACTGTAGACTCTCCATTAAAAAAAAAAAAAATGTAAAACACATAATGCTATGTAAAGGAAAAAAAAACAGCAAATTAAATAATAATAATCATTTTAGTTAGAAATACAGGTCTAAAAGACAATGGAGAGATATGCCGGAAGTTCATGATTTATGTTAATGTATAAGATATCTGTGTAGGTAAATAAGGTACTACAGAGCAATGATTTAAAGTTATGCGCTATAAATTATGATATTATGTCAATACAAACAGAAATTCTTACATGTTGAAGTATGTTTAATCAATTACGTATTATATTCTATTGGAAATAAAATTAGTATCGATTTAAGGAAATATGTATTTTTAATCGTTTTGAAACAAGAAGAGAAAATGTAGAAGAATATAAAAATTTATATTGTAAATAAAAAAATAACTAATTATAAATTTACATCTAAAAATTTAATGTAATAATTTCAAAATATGTTATTATGAATTTATATTCATAATTGATTCTAATATGTTTAAAAATCAACTAAGAAAAGCTTTTAATTGTTACCGTCACAAGAATGATTACATAAATATTATATACATATACATATGTATCAATATTAACCCTAAATACCAATTACATTTATTATCCGTATCGAATTATCAATCATTATTTGCTATATTAGTAAACTAATTTCACGTATAGACTATATTTGTTCGATTTTTATGCGAATTTCTTTGAAATTGCTTTGGTTTTCTATGTTTGTACGCATATGTGCATTAAATAATTAATTTTTGTATTTATTATTTAGACAGAAGAATGAAAATATCTAAATATAGGGATTGGCACGGGGAGAGTGAAGGGGGCTAAGCCCTACTAGTATATACATGTATATCTTCCTATATCATATAGTTGTATAGTTTTTGGGTATGGACTAGCTCCTCCTCACGCACCCGCACTCCCCCCCGCTTCTCCTTAGCTCCCCCCTAAAATAAGACAAAATTCGTTTCTTTTTACCCGAAATTTGAGCTAGCTCCCCTCTGCTTCCCCCACTCGCCCCGCTTCCCCCGCTACCCCTTGGCTCCCCAACAGACTCCTCCATAGCTCCCCTAAACATGTTTTCCATTTCGTAATAAATTTTGACAGCACTATTACTTTCTTTTGAGTATACAAATACCGATAAAAAAAACCAACTACACCCCTATATTTGCAGAAAATTTTTATCATACATCTTGTAATTAGAATTAACTAAAATCAGGGTTAGTCAATAAAAATGAAAGTAAACAATTTACTGAAAACCGAACAAATAATATGTATCAATATTCAATATCGTTTTTCATTTTTATTACAAAATTTCAGATTTTTTTTCAAGTATTTTGCACTTACGTAACCTTTACCACAATTTTAAATAGTTATATGTAAATGAATGCAGGAATTAATAAAATTGACAAAGAAAATATACAGTTTATACTTAGTTATATTCGTGTTTATGTACACTATCGCTCGCGTTACAAAAATTAAATTAATATTAAGGAATAACGAGAGTATAATAGCATACCGAATATATGTAGAAAAAAAACCTTAGTTTTACTTCCTTTTTAAGAATTGACAATAGCAAACCCAACAACCAGCTGTATTTTATTCTGCTCGAAACAAGCAAAATGAGAGAAATTATAACTGACCGCAGGATCTCCCGAATGTTATTAAATAAAATTACGGCAGCTTAAAAAATTCTCTCATATTTCTGTTTAAGTCAAAATCGTACACGTTATATGACATGATGTGAAAAATATAGGGTTTCTTTCAAACCGGCTATTTTAAGAGCCAATGCCAGAGATGACATGTTTTTCGCAATATTAAATCAATTGTTACGTGTGGATTATTCAATATTTAAGTTGGCAATGTTAATAAATAGGCTTAGACATTGGTTAAATATTGCAGGGCAAGCTAGTGATCGATTGATTTCCACACACTAGCACACAGTGTTTTATATATAATAATATATAAGCCATGACAATAAGTATAGACAGCTGATCAGAAGAACATAAGTAACCGTGTTATTAGTCGTACGGAGCCCTTCTTTATAATAAGTGATCAGACAGCACATGTGGTTACTGATTGATCGATAATCAGTTTGTTTCAAAATAATCTGGTTTATCTAAGATAGTCATCTTTACTAACAGAATAACAATCATGCGTAATATTAGAGTTAGACAGAGTATACTATGAGGGAAGTATGCATGGAAAGCAATGGTTATGTGAAAAAGTTTGTTTAAATGTTATATTAAAAAGATATTAATGATGATCGAAGGTTATAAAATACGCTGCAAAAATAGTACCACAAAAAAAACATGATATATAAAGACTTAACTCATTACGTGTATTCGTTTGCAGCACAGCATAAACGCTACTATAAGTCATTGGTAAATAAAAGTATTTACTTTCATTAGAAAGACCAAAAAAGGCTTATGATGTCTTATATTTATAATGTTTGCATTAAGATTTTTAATAATAATCAAAAAGACTTCGTTTCCAAACAAATACTAATTATGCTATTTTAATTTTTTAATAGTCTTAAGTTATTTAAAAAAAACTGTTGACCTTATACTAATACCTTTTTGAAAAATAAGATTTGTCTAAAGTTTAATGTCATACTATTTATAACTTTAATACTATATTAGATAAATTAAAATTACATTAAATCAAAGAGTTAAGAAAAATAAAAAAGAATACTTATAAAAAAATTATGAATTACATTAATGTAACAAATTTTAAGTCCGTTATAAATTTTTCAAATTTCATTTACAAATTTTACAATACATCGAGTACAGAAATTTTGTTCATAACAACCAAACATTGAAATTTACGCAGTCAAAACATTCTATACAGTAGGGAGTCTTTTTAGCTGAAAAAACATCATAAAATCACTAGAAATTATAAAAGCTTTTTAAATAAAATGGTGGTAATTGTATACAATGTGTAAATAGGGCTTTAAAAGTTCAAAAAGCATAAATGCATTTATTCGACGGAATTATTATACTAGCATAAGTAAATAGATAATCCTATATTAATGTAATATAGATATGATGAAATTTATTCAAAAGCCCTATTATTTTTAATATGTTTGTTATAGCTTTTATAGTTGTCCTGTGAGTATTTAAAGTAATAGTTATTTGAAAAAAAAAACCAGTGAGGTAACCCATAAAAAAGTATCATATTTGTTATATATAAATTCATTTGGTAATATTCGACAAGTTGAGTTTAATTATTTGTTATCTAAAATCACAATCTATCACTACTGTGCAAATGTCCAAAGTTCTAGCCCCAGCAATCATTAAAATTTATAGTTTTTTCAAAATAAATATTTTTACATTACTTTTATAAAAAGAAAAGTAAATTATAATATTTATCAGTAACAAACAATTAAAATATATATTAATCATTATTTTAATTGAAGAATAAACCTTTTTTTTTAACTTCTAACAAATAAGACAATAATTGTTAATCTTACAAGAAATTTTATATATTCATATTTTATATATTTTTAAATAATATTTATCTTATATGTATAAAAAATTAGGAGGTTGGTGAGCAGAGCTCGCATGTAGATGAATATACATAACGAATAAATATCACAAAAAAATAGGACAGGTTACGTAATGTCATTGTACAGGTAGCAGAGGAACTAAAAATGATAAAATCTATAAAGGCAAATCATTGCAAATTATTAAACAGAATTTCACAATAATTAGGTTAAAAATATAGATTCTAGATAAGTTTAAAGAATACTCAAAAATAAAAAAAGAGAGTAACGATAGAATTAAAGACTAACGTAAAATGCATAAATAGAATAAAAAGAGATAAAAAATTAAACAAACTTAAGAAAACTAAGAAAGTAGCAGAAAGCAAAATTCTGAGATATTGCTAATTATATACATTCCCTATTGACACCCACGCCCACTCAGCTACTAAATTTTTTTAAATTTTAACTAAATACGTTTTTTTTTTTTGTAAAATTTAATAATCTTTTAAAGTTTCTATCGTAGTATATCCTAAAATGACAATAAATAACTTAAAAATCAACTTTTCCGAAAAAATAGATTTTTAAAAATCGAAACAATCCGAATAAAAAAAAAATATCCAGGAAAACTTGAATTTTCATTTTCAGTGGTGATAGAAATCCAAAAACAAAAAAATAAGCCCTGTTGGATCAAAATCAGTCAAGGGAATTCTGAGATACAACTGATTACATACATACACACATACACACACACACACCCACACACTTACACACACACACACACGCAAACAGACGGATATTTTCAAAAATTGATGTTTTTTGATTCTAAACTACATAAAACGTGTTAATAACATGTTTTTCGAAACGTTATTTTTCGACCATAGCAAAGCTTCCTCTACGAGGAAGTAAAAATAATGAAATAAAAAATTAACTTTTATAAACATTAAAAAAGAATTTTATAATGGTATTTAATTATGAACTTACATCCATAATTGATTCTAGAATAACCAAAACTAACAAACAAAGGCTCATAACTTTTTTCTGTAATAATAATGATTGTGTAAATATTGTATGCATATACGTATGAATCTATATTAACCTTAAATACCAATTAGAGTCTTTATCAGTATTAAATTATTAACAATTATTTGATACGTCAGTAAACTTATTTTATATATTTACTATATTTGTTCGAATTTTTAGCGAATTCTAATGAGATGGCTTCGGTAATCTATGTTTGTACGCATATGTGTGTATTAAAAAATAAATTTTTGTGTTTATCATTTAGATATAAAAAGGAACATATTGTAATATAGGGGTTGGCCCGCAGAACGCGCAGGGGTGAAGCCCCACTAGTGTATACATAGAGAATGGACACTTAGGAACTTTTATCGTTCTTACAAAAGTATTGAATAAGAGGGACAAGCATGGTAAAAGTTAACTCGCTGCTTAGACTTCAATTTAAATAACTATTATTTTGTAGCACTACATCAATTTATTAATCAACATATGCTATTATAATAATTAATTTATATTTACTTAAACACCGGTTTTTTTGTCTTAGACGTCATTATTATATAGATTATTTCGTACCTAGAGCTCGCGTTACAAATGCTTTAAATGCTGTCCGTAGATATGAAAATTCTAATTTGTGCTATTTATATTACAATTTAAAAAATTCTGTATTATTTCAAAAGTCATTTTTTGTTTAACACAATATTGCAATAAAGACTACTGATATGATTCTACTAATAGTGTAAGTATTCCGTTACACTGCGAAATTGTAGCTTTGCATTTGAATAATGAGAGTGCCAGGCAAACTGAGCTTATCGATTGTTACTATGAATTACATTCTCGAGAACGATTATCAAATGAATATATACACTAAGGTTTGAGTGGATAACTTACAAATAAAAAAATAAAAAAATATTATTTTTTTACTGAGAATAAAAAGTTGAAAAAATTTTATAGCTCTTCCTCTATACTGAAATTATCGTTACCAAGCGATTTTTCGAGATTATCGTTAACGCTTACGAATCTTGTTTGAACTTTTTTTAGGTAACAGACTCGCATGCAGGTATACATTGATTTCTTCCTAATTGAAAAAATTAATATTCCATATTTTTAGAACGATCAAGGTTTTTTACAAATGATTTTCAAAGGTATGGAATATATACAAATAATGTACTGCGATTTTGACATATTGATGCATGAGGTCATACAATAATATAAAATCATGCACGAGTTTATGTAGTCTGTGTATTACTGCATCAAAATATATTTTTATTTGTAATATTCTTGGAATCAAAAATTTGGCCCCTTACTATATTTCATATTCATCAATTATCATAAGGCTCATTTTTTAAAAAAATTACATGTTCACCTTTGCATTTGGATATTTCACATATTATTAACAAAGTCATAGAAAACTCTAAGACTAAGAACACCTTTCCGTATGAAATGGAACTATAAATTTAATAGACAACGCAAAACCATACACGCATTTGCCACTTATACAACAAATGGGCCAAATTAAAATGGCAATTACAATGATGAACAAGTCATTGTTTCATAATATTAAACAGCAAATGGATGAAGGAATCGTTTAAATAATAAAAAATACAAAAAAAATTACTGTTACTAAACATGTAACGGAAATCTAATGCGTGTTTAAAGTCAACAATAGGTAGGGACGCGCAAATAATCACAAAATTAATGGAAAAAGAGATAATTGTAGAAACATAAATAGTATAGGAACAGTTTAACACGGGAGTGGTTAAAGCAAGGGCCTACTGTCATACAAGAGGGTAAAGGTTTAAAGAATGTGCGGCTAGTCATGCATGTAAAAATTATGTGTAATTACCTAATAAACTTGTATACTAAGGTATACAACTATTTTAATTAGGAAAACAAACATATCTACTTGACAACACGCATAATTCTAATGGAAGTATTGTAAACATTTAAATAGGGGTATATGCTATACAAGTTAGTTCTGTTCGTTATTTTCACAATATTATTTCAATTTGTAGGATTTTAAGCATCTTCGAGACCTTCCTTTTAAGTCCGTTAGTGTCTCTATCCAATATGTCTACGTTGAAAAAAAAAAAAAAAAATTGTGTGCAGGACTGCAGCAATGTATTCCTAAATCAGAAATACTATTAATTTTTATCACATAACAAAATTTATAGGATCTGGATTCCATAATTTACTACGATCGTTTTATGTATCAAACATAAAACATATTTACAGAATTTATTTTGTAATCAACTCTAAAGTTTATATCTCTGAAAGCCCTACACTCTTTTACAAAAATTGAGCCTGTCAAGTATGTTTATCATAATATACACTTTATATTGCATACTATTCATAATTCACACTCTATAAAATGTAGTTTTCGTAATTTGCACTTCGTGAGGAGGGTTCTATGTTTGTATTTGTATATATATATAAGATCCAGATATAATTATTCAATAATTGTTTAGTGTGTAATAGATATTTTAATTTAGGTACTAATAAAGTAGCTCATAGCTATAAATTACTTCTTTCGTACTAGTGATGAGCTTCGAGAAAGTGAGAAGACGATCCAATAAAGCGTATCTATCCCGAGTAAAGATGTAATAAATGACGTCAATTATGTAGTCACAAAAGACGTCTCCAATCACGTAAAAAATGATTCTGTAACTAAATTTTTTTATATTTAAACTGTTCTTGCATTTATTAAATTGAATAACGATGATTATAAAAATAAAATAAAAGAAAAAAAAATGCTGACCAGGTAGCTCGAATCTGATCCAACAGATTGGTAGTTAAGTATCATTTTTACTTGGACAACGTGGACTCGACACTAATTAAAATTTTTGGTCCTTATAAGCTACAGGAAATATAGGTGCTCTATAGGTTATTTTTTTCTAAAAATGAATGACAGAAAATCACAAAATTATTGTTTTAGAAGTTTGACCAAACGGTAATACAATTATTATATAATTTGCGATATATATAAATAAAAGTTTTCCTTTTGGTACAATTTTCGGTTTGTATCTAAGTTTGATCTTTGATGGCTGATTAAATCGGCCTAAATACAAATATCCCAATATTATATATTTACAAATAATTATTCTTAAATTTTCTTAAAAAGATATTTTCTTGTTTATTATAGGTTATGAATACCCTATACCTACAAGCTTGGTCATTATGATCTGAATACATATATTTGTTGTACGCTTTACAATTATTGGATAATTATATCTGATTCTTATATTTATATATACATATATACATCCTAGTGGGGCTTCGCCCTCTGCGCGCTCCGCGTGCCAGCCCCCAATATTTATATTTTATACACAAATTAATATTTTATTCTTTCTTTTTCACTCTGTTTTTTCTTTCATTTCTATTATACCTTAAGTAAAATTTATTATTGAATATTCTTTTCAATATTATTATTCTTATCATTCTTTTAAAGTAGGGCATAATTTTATTGTTTTTATAAAAAGATTTATTTGTTATGACTTCCGTTGTTTTATCATAATATAAAATTTGGCCCATTACACAAATGTATATAATGTCGTCTACTTTTTAATATATTTAAAGAATTTTTTAGAATTATATACGTAATTATTACAAAGCAAAAGTTTAGTTCACCTGTCTATATGCCTCATGAGAGTTTTGAAATATATAGATAAAAATTATGTAAGATATATGTTTTAATTTATGTAAACAACTGTGTAATGAAATGTTGACTAAAGTACAGATTTAGAAGAAAGGGTATAAAAATACTCTTCCTGATCAAATGAATTAAAAAATGTAGAAAATAGTACTTGCATAATTTTGCAGGCAAGAACCATATTTTAGGTGAGGACTTAGATGGTGGCTGATTGGGATTGGACTAGGTTGAGTTGGGGCTGTGGTGTGCTAATCAAGAAATTCAAATCTAAAATCGTGTTATAGCTGACAGAGGACAATGAAAGAGTGGGAGCTACAATGAGGTATTCTACAATGTATCTTTATTATTTTTCCTATAATTCTTTTCTGTTGCGAGTGTGTGTGTGGGGGGAGGGGGAGGTCAAAATTACTCAAGTGTAATCTTTTTTTTTGTTTTTTTCTTCAATCGCTTCTAAATATTCTTTTATTTTTTATTATCATTTTGAAACATGAATGTACTATTGAATTAAAAAAAAAAATTTAATTTCTTAACATATTTTCCAATTAAATTCTTCTGTTACTTTAAAAAATCGATGCTAGCTGAAGCTTTTCTACATATTAATTATTATTTATATATAGACATATTTATTGCATTTTATTAATTTAGTAATTTTTAAATAAATAAAGAATTCTTTACTTAATTCGTATTTTTTTTTCAAATTTTTTCTAAACAAATTTTTACAATTACAATCTTTTATTATAATTTGTTCATAAATACGATTTTTCATTGGTTGGTTATGTTATGAATATTGCGTATTATTCATCAAAAATATTTCATTGATTAATAATTTGATTTTTGACTTACTTTACATTTATTTACATTCAATAATACCCAATTTAAGATTAAGTAGTACTACTGGATGATAAATATTATAATTTCACGCAAGACAATTCCATTAATTAAATACTAAAATATATTTTGAAACTACTCTAAATTAATAAATATCTTAATTTAAAATATAACTACACCACCTTTGATACATCGCTGAGGATTATTCGCTATGTGCTAGCACCATCATAGATACCTACATATATTTTTACTCAAACAATATCTGCTATCATGTATATTACGTATAATTGCTAAATTAATTTTTTGCTGGAATAAATAAAGCATGTTTTAAAGAATAAAATATCAACTGTTTGTTATCTGTATGATAACATCAATACAATTACTTAATAAAATACAATTCCTTTGTAAATACTTGCATTATAATTTTAAAATATTCAATACGTGTGCATTGCGTTTGAACAAAAAAAATAATAATTTTCTGCAACTACATTTCTAACACTACTAATTGATCAATATTCTCCAGTTTACTTGTAATTTTTCCATTTTTATCAATATTATTCGAGGTACCATCTGAAAGCTTAGGATTTGTACTATAATACAGTAAGTGTTTTATTGTGTAACCCATGGATTACGGTTACAAACAAAAAATGTTTTCAGGTTTCTCCATGATAGGTTGTTTATGATTTGCAAACAATAATGGCAAACATCTCTTAATTTTTCAGATTTAGGGAGATAAATAAGGACTCCGATGCAATCAGCCGGTTTTGACTTATTAAATAAACTACCTATGACATCTAAACTACTCCCGCTGAAGCACCCTTAAAATTGAAAGTATAATCCACTTTCACAATAAGTATAATATTATATTGCTAATAATGATGTATTGAAAATACATGGTATCCGATCGGGAGATCCTAGCTTATCACTGTTCAGATATAGGTTGCTAGATTTCAGTGGTTTTTAAACGCCTCTTTTTTTTGTCACCATCTCCCTAAATCGGTAGGTCTGCCCCATTTCTGTAAGAATTGTTATTGTCGCATGTACTTTATTCCGAAATCGAATAAAATATTCTGTTTATGCTCTTAATTAGTGAATTAGTGATCTATCAATAAGCATTATAAGCAGGCGAGTGTATTTGGTTATTTGGTTGTAAGTACTTGAGTTGTATCATATTTTATTTCGTGTTGAGCTAGAGCGTACGGTTCTGCCGTTATCTTTTTATAACTCTTGTCACTAAGGGTCCGTTTTATTGTTCTCCATCTGTCTATTGATTAAATTAGATGTGTGGGAAAAATAAAACTTTCCAAGTGGATGTAAAGGATCGGTTTCTGCTGCATCCAGTTGTTTTCGGCAGTGTTCGACTGTGTTAGAAGGCTTTCGTGAGGTGGTTCGTCTGTAATCGATATTATTTGACTGTATTCGGCCGTGTTTGGCGATATAGTGTCCCTCGGGTGACTTCGGCCATCTTCGTCTATAAAAATAAGCATCGGATCAAAATTTCTAAGTTCTTGAGGGCGGGGGGAGGGGAGGGGTCGACAAATCCTGAAATTTTTTTTAGTTTTTTAGGTGGAGGGGGGGTCGACAAATCCTGAAAATCCCAATGATCTGATAACTTTTAGTGTTCATATACCTTACCGCTGTGTTTTTAAATGTAACCACGTCAGTCTGCTGCGATCTTTGTAACAGTACTGCTGTGAGTATAGATACTATAAATTTTTAATATTTAAACTATTTATCATACCTTTTATCGAATATTTTTTTGACTCAGAGATTTATTAAATTGAGTCATGGGCAGCAATAAAGCAATCACAGTAAATATAACTGTAATTAATAAGCATAAACATAAGTACAACTATATACAAGTGCTACGTAGGCTGTTAGTAGCAACCTACCTGAATCAACACAAATAGTCGGAATCAAGCGATTTACAGTGACTGACTGATCTCGGCCTGCCGCCTTTAGCGGGCTCTCAGCCGACTGTCGCTAACGGTCACGAGACGTGAGCGCACAGGCGGCCAAGTTTTAGAAGTCGTCAAACTTACATCCCCTTCGTTTGAGCTGCAGGGACAGTAGAAATGGGAGGGGAATAAGAAATTAATTTACTTGCATGAAATAGATTCGACTCTTTCTTTAAAAATCGCTACCCACAACATATATGTGATCGGATATTTTATTTTTTATTTTATACGGTCCTATTCTGATTGAGTCCAGTTTTTTTTTGTTTAGTTTGTTACTATTTTGAATATATACCAATTCACCTTCACTGTATTTAAAATTGACTGTATTTTTATCGTCATACTTTTTATTTTGCTCATGTATTTTCTTTGAATTGTCTAATGCCATTTTCCTATTCTCTTTTAAATTTTTTTTGGTATTTAAATGTAGTTCTCTCGGTAAGATGTCATTATTCATTCCCGTTAAAAGGTATTTTGGTGTGAATTCCGTTGAACTATGGATTGTATTATTATATTCGTTAACACGTTCTTGTGCTAATACAGGCCGTGGACGGTTTTTGTCATCAAAGATTTTTTATCTTATCCTGTTGACCAGTGTTTGGTTCGATCTTTTACTCAATCCGTTCGAGAACGCACAGTCGACAGAAGTAAAAATCAAATGTATCTTTTGTGATTTTAAATACCGTCTGAATTCTTCTGAATTTATTTCTCCATATTGATCTGTAAGTAATGTCCCTACCCTATATCCCTTTTTTATTGATTTTACTAATTTTATAAAATCTTTAGCACTGTGGGTAGATGATGTCAAAATAAAAGCAAATCTTGTAAAATGGTTCATAATCCCATGTGAACACTTTTTTGTACTACCATTACCTGCAAAACCCCCTATTGTGTCTAGTGAAATTATCTCAAAGGGTTTTGAAGCTGGACCCAATTGTGATAATGGAGCCTTTTAATGTCCAAATCTAGATTTGTTTTTTATACAAGTTCCACAATAGCGACATATCAATTTGATATGCTTATACATATTTTTAAAATAAAATCTGTGAGTTATCATTAGCGTTAGCTGCTTTATCCCTACATGTACTTGTTTGTTCTGTACATTTTTTATCAAACTATTGCCGAATTTTTCGGTCAACCAAATTTTATATTTATTGTTTAACGTTTTACAAAGTATCTAATCTTTAATTTCACACTTTTAATCAATCTTTAATTGTTTTTGATCCTCTTTTATCTCATTTATATCTATAAAATTTACTGTTATTACAATTGAAATTTCGTATTTCTTTTCATTTTTCTCTAGAACTGGGTTTCTTGATAAACAATCTGCCTCTAAATTATTTCTACCTGGGTTATAAATTATTCTAAAATCAAATTGCGATATATAGTTAAGAATCTCCCGTAATTCTGGGTCATTACAATTTTTTAGATTTAAATTTTCCAAAGGTTTATGATCTGTGTAAATTATGAATTCTTTTCCCATAAGATAATATTGTCAGTATAATAAAGCTTCCTTTATTGCCAAACATTCAATGCTAATAGCCTTTTTGGTCTTCTATGAATTATTCAGTTTTCGAGAAAAACAAAATACAGGTTTCAAGGATTTATCAATTTGCGGTTGTTTTGATACGGCTCCAACGCCTTGTAAACAGGCATCTGTATGGATATAAATTGGGCTTTTCGGATCGAAAATTGCTAGAATCAGTTCTGAACATAAGTAATTTTTTACTTTTTTAAAATTATCTCGGCAAATATTTGACTAATCAAACTCCACATTTTTTCTTAACAAGTTGTGAAACGGTTCTAATAATATTGATGATTTAAGAATATATTGTAAGTAAAAATTTATTTTTCCCAAAAATTGTCTAATTTTTGTTTGTTTTAGGTATAAAGAAGTTTTCAATAGCAATTACATTATCGTTTAAAGGTTTTATACAATTATATCATATCTTGTGCCCCAAGTATATTACTTTATTTTCTGCGAATTTGCATTTTTTTGAATTTAATTTAAAACCAATTTTAAATAACGTTTCTCAAGTTAATTTAATATGCTTCAAATGATCCTCATAGTTTTCTGAATAGATTGAAATATCAACAATGTAGTTTACTACAAACGGATTTAAATTTCTCCTTCGTAGTATATTGGACAGTAGTCTCTGAAACATTGCTGGCGAGAATTTCAATCCAAAAGATAAACAACACCATTGCCAGTGTCCATGATGCGTCACAAAAGCCGTTTCATATTTATCTTTGTTACGTAGTGGGATCGACCAAAACGCCAAATTCACATCAAGTTTCGTGAAGTATTTACAATTTCTCGTTCGTAACAGCAAATTATCAATTCGAGGAAATGGTTTGCTTTTGGGCACAATAATCTTGTTCAATTTTCGATAATCAATACACAATCGAGATTTTTTTGTTCCTCTTTTTTAAAAACTAAAGTGACAGGGGCCGCATTCGGGCTACTGGATTCTTCAATCAAACCAGATTTTATTAATTCTGCATTTTGACTTTCTATTTCCACCTTATCTTTTAACGAACATTTATACGGTTTTTTGCTATACATCTGTTTCCCGTAAGTTTAATTGAAGCCTCATAACGTTTTACAGAACCAACATCAAATTTTGTCTTTGCAAAAATTCTCCCATGTTTATCACATATTTTCTTCATGTCTTTTGTAATCTTCAGTCCATTTATATCTGTAACTGTAATATTATGTACTAAATCTATTTTCTCCTAACCTTTAGCTTGCTTAATTCTCAGTTTTTCGTCTTGACACAATCTAAATTCTATGATACAGTCCAGCCCTAATAGTACATCGTCTTTGAAGGAATCACTCTTTATTATAGAAAAGTTAAATTCTTATGTTATATCGGAAATTTTTACTTTTACTGAAACAACTCCCTCGGATCTCGATATACTCGAAATTGTTTTTATATTTTTTCCCCCACTTATATTCTTTTTTAAATTAAGACTCTTCCAAAATTTATACTTCATCAACGACACATTGACACGCGAGTCGTAAAGGTCAATATCTGGTTTATCCTCTACAAGTATTTTCAATCTTATAAGTGGGGTCGCTACGAGTTTTTTTGCTTCTTCCGTCGTGCAGATCAAATCTTGTATTTCATTATTATTAACTATTCTTATTTTGTCGTTTTTATGTTCTTTTCTATCAGCGTTTTTGTTGGGACATAATTTTTCGGGGTGAAATCTGCTAGGAAAGCCTAAACTCTCAGAGATTGAGCAAGGTTTGTATGTATTCTGATTCTTATCGTTCTTTTCGTTTGAACTCGTGCCTGGTTTATTCATTGCAGGTTCTATTTGCTTTAACGCAGACATTAAATCGTCAATATTTACCAACTTTCTTCTATCCAGTCGCGATCTCACGATGTTTGGTAGAGCTATTGTTATCAAGTTTATTTAAGAATTTAAAATCAATTCTGGGTCTACATCGATTAACAAATTTCTTTTCTTTAAAGCAAAATCTAAAAATTATCCTTTTAAGTATTTAAAATTGTACGCATAACCTATATCAGACCATAATTTTTGACTAAACGTATCCATAAACGAGTTATACCCAAAATTCCCACGCGCTGGTTAACAAATTCGTCTTTAAAAAAATCGAATATCACTCTAGGGCTGTGCCCTCTAGAAACAACCTCAGTACTTTACCAAATTTTTCTTCCACTATGTCAAGGCGCTTACATTCAGTTATAAAAATTTTCATCCATAATTCGGCATTACCATTTTTTCCATTGAACTTTTCTAATACTACATTTTTTGAAATAGAGTGGATTGATTTTTCGTGTGGTGGATTTTCCTGAGACGAGGTGGGACTTGGGAAAATGCCAGCTTTAACGATCTCCAAATAAAACCCATCAAAGACCACATTACCTTCTTTATCTAAGTAAAAATCTCTTAGTCCATCTTCCTTTAACGAGATGACCACCTTTCGAAACTTGTTGCGTGTTTGTAAACTTTTGATTACTCCTGTTAACACTGGATGTTCAAAAAGCTCTTTGTGCTGAACGCTTGTTTGTGCAGTTGCAGGAAATTGGTACACGTCCAGTTGGTCAATCAATTGAATGGACTTCACCTTTACCACCGTTGTTTTTGAATCCAGAGCCTCCGAGACGAAGTTAAATTTTGCTTTAATATCTCCCATATTTGTGTTGATTTGTAAATCTCGAATTCAGAGATTTATTAAATTGAGTTATAGGCAGCAATAAATCAATCAACACGTGTTGTTGCAGTAAATATAACTGTAATTAATAAGCATAATCATAAGTACAACTATATATAAGTGCTACGTAGGCTGTTAGTAGCAACCTACGTGAATCAACACAAATTGTCGGAATCGAGCGATTTACAAACGTGTATATATTAACATAATGTACAGTGAATCTGACTATGTCGCAGCATAGACCAACAGCGACTGACTGATCTCGGCCTGCCGCCCTTAGCGGGCTCTCAGCCGACTGTCGCTAACGGTGACGAGACGTAAGCGCACAGGCGGCCAAGTTTTAAAATTCTTCAATCTTACACATTTAAATGTTATTAGTCTTGTTTGTTATCGTAATTACAAATGTTATTAGTCTTGTGTGTCATTATATTTATAGTATAGTTATTTATATAGATATTTTTAATTTAGTTGCATTACATGGCCCTCATCATTGTTGTACATGTCGTGTTGTATTTTCTGTTTTTTTTTTTTAAAGTGAGCCTGATGGCGTTGGCGTTTAGACCAACGAAACGTTGCTAAAATAAAGATTTTGGAGTTCTAATTCCTACTCCTACATTAGCTCTCAACTAATCGTGTGCTTTTGCACAGACAACGTATTCATAAAAAATAGATGGACTTTACACTTAAAAATGTTTGAAGTAGTACATCTAATAAATGATTTATTGATCTTATGAATGTAAAAACTGATAAAATAGAATATACATTAGACATATTCACTACGATTACGTACTTTAACGGTAACCAGTTTATATCCAATAAGTGTAAAGCTCAGTCCACCGTATACTTTTTTTTTTCATTTATATTCGAAGTATCATATAACTCTTAAGAACTGATATATATATGTTTATGACATGATAATAGTAAATGCATTATCCAAAAATGACATAATACCAATGATAATATAAACCACTAAAGTTTTTCGAATATCAAAAGATTTTCCACTAAAATTTGTATAACACCGTCGATTTGTAAGTATGCCGAAGTTTTGATGAAAGTGCACTAATATTTAAATTTACTGTTCGAATAAATTACTATATACTTTATTAGACATTATTAGCGCCTTCCGATTTGACTATTTTACTTTAGTAATTAATCACTGATCCGTTGGAGGCGATTTCGAGAAAACGAGTGTAATTTTTCTCTACATTCTTTTTGCTAGGATCGCCAACTACGTGTCGGCCTTATCGAGCTTTTTTCCAAATACATTAAACGAAAATCAAACAAAATCTAATGATTTGCGGAAGAATTGTTTGAAAAATGCACTTTTAATAATTATGCCAATAGTAAGCAAGAATGAAAAAAATCATCCCCGAGTGCGGTGTAAACACACGACCATCTGTACTCCGGACAGATGCTCTTACCAACTGAGCTATAGGGGCCATGAGTTCCACGCACTGAAAGTTCTGATTTATCTCATTCTTGTACATTATTAATATTTATTCTCCCGCAGAGTCCCTCTCTGATCCAAGACTC
>JAPYYV010005215.1:0-28822 GCA_030522625.1 Copidosoma aretas | reverse complement strand
TGTCATGTAAAAGAAATTCTAACATGCCTAAGTATGGTTAATTAATTACATATTATATTTATTCAAATCCCATTCATAATAATTTAGGGGATATGAATTTTTAATAGTCATAACAAAAGAAAAGAGAATGTAAAAGTATACAAAAAACTATAGTAGACATGATAAAATAATTAAATAAAAAATTTACATTTACAAATATGAAGTAACAATTGAGAAATGATATCTCATTGTGATCTTATATCCATAATCGATTCTGAAATGTACAAAAATAACTAAATAAAAAGGCTTTCAATTGTTTCTGTAACGATAATGATCACGTCAATATTATATACACATACATATGTATCAATATTAACCTTAAATACCTAGTAAACTAATTATCAGTCTAGTAATAGTAATAATTATTTGCTGAATAATGAACTTAATTCACGTATTGATTATATTTGTTTGAATTTTGAGCGAATTTTCATGAGATTGATTTAATTATCTATGTTTGTACGCAAATATATAATAAAAATGAATTCCTGTATATACTTTTTAGACATAAGAAAAAAAATATTAAAATATAGGGGTCAGCGTGTGGAGCGTGCAGGGGGCAAAGCCTTAATAGTATATATTCATTTTATTTATGTAGAATATTACGTCAGTTATTAGTTTAACAAAATTATCAAATATCTATTTAAATAATTTTTAAATAGCTATAATCAAATTAAACAATTCATTTTATTCATAAAATTGTAAGTTCAACTTAAAATCGAAATAAAAATATTAAAAAAACTGAAATTTGTATAAACGTGTATAATATATCAATAAGGGGTTGACGCGCATAGCGCGCAAAGGGGCGAATATAACTAACATCGTTTTCGCTTAAGACTTATTGTTTGTCAATTCAAATGCCAGTCTAATTGGAAATTGAACTTGTCTGAATTATATTGGCACATCTGTAAGAATAATAGGAAATCGTGGTAGCAATTCATCTTCTCCTCGAAACTTGCCATTCAAAATGCTGGCCTTGACGTTTTCCATCAATTTTTTAATAACTAATCACGTGCTATTGCACAGCCTTGGTAGATTCAAATAACGAAGGAGAATAACCGTAGATCCAACCTTCGGTTGTAAATGGTGCGGTGGCATGCCTGGCAAATCCAATGGGTTCAAAAACTCTGCTGGATAATTTATGGCTCCGTCGGTATCGCAAACTGCATCGATAGATTTGCATGACAACAAGTCCCCTGATAACAACTGTTGTATCTTGGAATTCAAATCCTTCACGTCCACATGTATTTCTGCCCAAAAAGCGCTTTCTGCCAGCCACTCATCATTCAAGTATTGTGTGTGTATATCGGGAAATATGCGGTAAATAAGAGTATACTGCGAATTGATGATTGTACAGAAATCGGTCGGCAATTTGAAGCAACCAGTATTTTAATGTACATCTTTTCCATCGCCGATATTTAACAATTGTTTTGAGAATGTTAAATAGTATAATCTATGTTCATTTGAACGCACATATTCACTTTTAGCTGTACTTTCACAACGTTACGCCACAATGGCGATGATTTCAAGCAAGCATTGATCTCATCAGCGTACGTTGAACGTAAAATGACAAGAAGTGTTTGTCTGAATTCACCTGAACAGAGTGACAGAGTGCTGCCAAATAGTTTGTGGTTGTTTTTCTATGTCTCTCAATGTCCTGTTCAACGCCTCGAACGAATGTTTTGGAGCCATAGTGCATTTATCGCAGATGTTAATTTTACAGTGTTTCAGCACTGTGGCCATTGACGATTGCTTTTTTATGTTGCACACTGCGTCTGAATTATTTTAAATTTGTAGTGGTAGCTTAAATGCCAAATGCGCTATTCTACCTCCATCCAATAATGTTGCTGCAATGCCAGATGATGCAACGGCCAATGCGATGCCATTATTTGATCGTATTTCCGCGAGAATTAGCAAAATAAGAAATTTTTTGCCAGTTCCAGCTGGTATTTCCAAAAAAAAAAACAGTCCACCTTGTCCTGCCAAAACTGCGAGCATAATGAGGTCGTTGATGGTTCTTTGTTCCTCAGTCAGTAGTGGGACATCGTGAGCAACAATCCCTGCTATTTCTACAGTATTGTACTGCAGTTCACGATTTATATCAGTGTGTAATAAATCAGATGCTCTTTGATTTAGCGAATGCATACCGAAATGACAGAGTGGTAAATTGGCAATGACAATGCCAAGATCCTCGACAGCAATCGATGCTTCATTGTACATATCGTTGCTAATTGTTATCGTAAGATCGTTGCACCATGTATGATCAATGCAATATATCATCAGTCATTGAATCTTTGTGATTATCCCACAAAGTCTTCCCACATGCTGCTTTAGTAAGCATACATTTTCTCCGGTTGTCATCTTTCAGCAAGCCTAGTGCAAGGCATGCATCTTTATACGTTTGATACTATTGTCCATTCACTTTACGTATATCTTGAAATGACAATGGGACGTTGATATTAACCAAGAACAGTCGCAAATAAAACACTTAGTCTGTCTTGGATTGAATGTATATACTCGACCCAAGGTGTTTGATTTGAATAAACCGGGACATGCATCAATCGTTGTGCCTTGCTTACAGAGTATTTATTTTTTTGTTTGAGCCCATGTGAAATAGCGTGGTACTTCTGAATAAAGTAGTGTTCTTGTAAATGCACCATAAGTTTCCGTATGATTTAACAAATTAAAAAATTTGGTAAGTCTAGTTTTGGTAGATTTATTGCACGATCAATCGCTGTCTCGTTCGTGAAAAATACGCACTGGCCGTTTTCAAGATAAATGGCTATGTGAGTAACTGTTGGATCCCGTTCATGAATTTGGTAAACAAAAATACGCCAAACAGCTTTATTTGAGCTGGTGTACCGGCCAATCTGGTAAAGCGTTATTTTATCATTGTTATATACCAAAGGAGAATTTATATTTGTATTGTCAGTACGAAATACAGCCATATCACTTTGTCTATTCACAAACTTGCAAGTTTATTTGATGCTCTTTACCAAACTGCAGAACTCAACATTAATATAAGCATTAAATGATTTACTTACAAAAGGTGAATATGGCACCACCCAATGATTGTCAATGTCAATGTCCGTGTAGTTGACATTTTTTGTCATTGATTGTCCGCCATTATTTGTACTTCTTCAACGAAGTTTTGGATATCCATCGACATGTGTGATCGTATCAATAGTAAAATTTTTAGGAAAACTCTTTGTACATTTTCCATCTGCCATGCAAGGCGATAAACGATTCAGATCACTATATGAGCCATGAATTATGTTTATTGTAACAATATCAAACAGTAATCGATCAGTAGACGGATCTGGAATCTCCGCAGAAATTATGCTATCGATTTCTTCGGGACGTATTTTGTCGTTTAACCATACCAAAATGTGGGCATAAGGTAATCCTCGTTATTGCCATTCAACCAAATACATCCAGGAATGTGTCGGACTGAATACATGTGATTTCGTAATGAAATTAATTAAAGACTTTAATTTTTGTTTTAATACACGTACTGTGGTGCCATGGCGATGTATTGCATTTTGTCCTGGCAATAGCAAAAATGTAATCTCCGGCCATTTTGGACTACATGTTAATATGATAAATAAACACGATCGTCCGTATTCGGGCACAAAAGTCATAGCATCCTGGATGTATTCTTGTATGTGACGTGGACTGTCTATGTACAATGATGGTAGAATGATAGGGTTACCAAATTCCGCGGTGTCTGTATTGCTTACAATATCTTCTTGCAAGTGAATGTATTCTTCCAGACGCAACTTCTTTTAATTACATTGTACGTATCGTAGTCGTTTGCTCTCTATCGTTACATACATGTCGACCATGAATTGTTGGCAAAGCTCATGACACCCAAGAATGACGTTGTCCCTACCGCGTCTAATCATGAGACGATACGCATGATAATCCTTCCCGCTAAAGTTCTTGTTTGTTGTGGCTCCTGTAATAATATATTCATGAATAATAATTCAAAGAAACTTATTAACGCCGAAGCTCTAAAATTTTTTAGCGACTATTCACCGCAATTATTTTTGTTTTGGCAAAAAAAAATTTGGCCAAAAGTAATTACTTAAAGTACAACTATTTTATGCACTTTTTTGCATATTTTGAGAATATGTTATTTGTGATAACATTCTGGAAAAAAATCAAGAAATTTTTTTTTTTTCTTTTCATATTGGTGTTTCTTGTGTTTACATTGGTCATATTATATTTCCTTTGAATCTCACAAAAATTTTGACGAAAGATTCAGAAAGAGCATTATTGTCTACATCAAAATATATAAACACAAATATATGTTGATGCTGACAACACAAAAAACAATCGCGGTGAGAAGTCGCTAAAAAATTGGAGCGCTTCGGCGTTAATGGGTTAAGCAATAATGTATATAATGAATTAGATTTTATTATGAAATTAGATTTTATTATGAATGAATTACTTGTTACGGGATCCAGTTGTTTTATATTTATGCAATATCTGTCTTATCCCTTCCAGAACATTAGTGGATATTGGAGAGCTTCGGATAAATGGTGTGTACCAGCAATTAACTCAAGATTATTATTTCTTCTTTGAATCACGGTTTCTCGCGTAGCTGTACGCTCGCCAACCATGATCCTAGCAGCGTCATCAAGAATAGGTGCAATCAGGATTAATGACAATAGCGTGATTGTCACTTTGTAATTTGAGCATGTGCGATTTAAATAATTTTAACATTTTATCGTGCTTATTCAATAAAGCGTCCAGCACGCCGACGATGCGTCTGGCAAAAGGTGAGTTAAGTTTATTGTAGCTACAACGTGCATCCACGCGATTAACGAGTGCCCTTTCAGAGTCCTTACCACCCAGAAAGTGAATTGGTAAGAATGTATGTGGTTTTTTTGGCATTGGCAGCAATGAGCCCACTTCGTGATGAACTTTACCTCTGATTTTGAATGTTGAACTAAATTTTTGACCATTTTGCAGCATTATTTTTCACTATTTCTGTTGCTCCGAACGATGTCAGATGGAAACATAAATTGAATATTCAAATTGACTTCAGGAACAGGTTGGAATCTGGATCCGGACCGATAAGTAATCCGTTCCATGATTCAGTTTGTGTTTCAATTTTCGGAATTTGCACTTTTCAGACGCGCAACACATACTGGCTGGTTTATTTTTAAATTTAAAAACATTACTACGCTAAAATTTCTTGTCCATAGAACCAATATCAGCTTTCGAATAAGCGTAATGTTTAATATCGGGCACATATGTAAATGCTAGACAACTGAATGAATCGCTTGTAAATGCTTGATGTGCTTGTTGGTGTAGTTAGTCATTTGCTCTGCGTGTGTTTACTACGATTCGAAGCGCTTGTCTGCGTTCTAATCTTTTTTGTTCATTGCGTTCAGCTCGTTTCTCTTGTGATTGAGACTCATGCGATTGCGCCATGTTCACACGCACAACTTCACGATCCTGTTGGATTTGTTTGTCTGCTTTTTTTGCTCTTCTATTTCGCATGTCTGTAGATCTAGTCGTTTGACGGCTAAATTGTATCCTTTAGGTATTGTTGTCACTGTTTACCGTACAAAACACACAAATAGATCAATTTGAAGTATTTATCTGTTATAAATAATCAAAAAACTATTAATCAATAAATAAGACCTTGTAAATGTATAAAAATATTCTAAAATGCTTTATACAGGTAATACAATGGTTATTATTGGCAGGAGCTCGTGTTACCTATTAAATACTTTTGATTTATAGGAAATCACCTAATAAACTAAGCATGAGAACTATCTTGAGCAATTTGGGAGTACATATTTATAGCACTGCAAACTGATGATACATCGACTATAAAAATATGCATAACATGAGAGTTGCTTTTAGAAAGTTAAATGATAAGTATAAGCGTCACTGCTACGATCGACGCTCAATTAATAATAATTTCCGAAAACGGTGAAAGAAAGCTTATTCTGTGACAAAGTCCGTAGACCGGCTTTGCTTTTATCCTTACTCTTTGCTGTTTACTTGGTAAAACGGGACACCTGTAGACGCCTGGCGGGCATAACTGATTGAGTGGTAACTGATCAGTTATCGACCGCCGAAAGTAGAAAATGAATAAAGTACTGTTATCGCTACTAAAAAATAGGGGTTGACAGAAAAAGGGTGAAAATTTAGAGTCGTATTTTTATATTAATTCCATATCATAAAAAAATTAACATAAAAAATTTTCTCCATAAAAACCAAAAAAAAAATTTTTTGTCGACCACTCTTATGAAAAATGGATTAGGTCCTATTCTCATACCTACTAAATACACACACAAAATTGCATAAGAATTGGTCAAGTCGTTTCAGAGAAGTTTTGTTACATACACTGTGACATGAGAATTTTATATATTAGAGTATTGCAATAAACATAATCGAACTTTAAACTCATAGATGTATCTTAAATTGCAAAGAGGATGTTTTGAAACAAATTATTCTTGTTTATTTGCTATCTATAAAAGGCTGTTAATAATTAATTATGAAATTCTTTGAGAAGTTCAAATTGGACTTGGTTCTTAAGTCTGTTAGTAATTTTAAGTTTTTGAACAATCTCGAAAAGGATCCTATGGACTTAATGAATAAATTTTACACCGTCTACAAAATAAATAGTAACAATTGTCCTGAAAGCTACGTAGGCCAATATTGTCAAAAGGTTTCTGTACCAATCGATGAACATGAGAGAGTTTGTAGAAATAAAAAGTAATTTAAGCACTGTGCACTCCCATGATAGAGATAGGACATTCTTTCAATATTATTAAAAAAACAATCACAGTTTTAGACCATGAAAGTTCCTATACAAAAGACTCATATCAGAGATGATTTATTTTACTAAATATCATACTGTTAATAAAATACAAGACCCTTAAAACTTAAACAACGCTTTTAAACATAACATAAAAGATTGGCTTAAATAACTAATGTAACAAAATTCACTCGCTTCCATCATGTGTGCATTTTTTATGTCAACAACATCTCTAGCGCTGCTCTGATACTTAAACTGCGATCTTGTGATATTGACTACAGATTTGCTATGTCGTTACCATCATAATTCTTTTTGATATTATACGGAACTTTATAAGTCGATACTTTCTAGTCAACCTGCTTCCAGCATATAATGATTGTTTACATATGGTATTTATAATTTATTGACGTTGCTCTAAGTGATAAAGTTTGTGCTCCTGTCAATCAAATTGTGCAAAGCGTAATTTTTCAAGCGTGTTGTGAGGATAACCATTTATAATTATTTTAATGTGTAGCATGAAAAAAGTACCTTCATTGCAACTGAAACGACGTCGACTTGTTATAAATCAAATTTTTGAACAGCATTGCCCATAGACTCTCCATTATTATTACTTCTATTTATTTGCGGAACACTTCAATTTATTTAAGATGTTAACCATATTTTTTCGCATTTCAAATGAAATTTTATTTGGCGTTTTCGTTTTTTTTAAAAAGAAATCGATCCGTTGTATATCCAGGCATGAGAATAAACATATTTAAATATGGTGGTTGGCATGCGGACCGTAATGGATGCTAAGCCCCATTAGTACATATCGTTCTATATTATACACTAAATTCGTGTATGTCAGGAGTAATACTTTTCTCCAACATTTATTCATGATAATTTAAAGAGGTCACATATTCAGGTAAAGATAAGCTTGTTTTTTGGCTTGTTAAACCCGCCCTCAGTGGCTCGGTGACTTTGAACGTGAGACGAGATTTGTGTTGTTGAATCAGGCCGAGACAGAGCTGTAAGTAACCGTAGCCGGTAGTTTGCCCAATCAAGATGAACCCGACATGCCTTGGTGGGAGTGGTTTCCGCCAAATCATCGTCTTCGCCGCTAGAAGATGAGTAGACTTGAGCCGTTATGCGCACCGGGTGATTCGGATTTGCCACCTGCGTGTCTGCTGAAGAATGGCGCAACTTAATGGACTCGGTGGGCTCCTCGTATCTCCGCCACCGTGATATTCCCCGCAGGTTACCAGCCTTGGTTGGTGTTGAGGCTGCGTCATGGATGGTTCCCCGGAGTGCCTCCACTACATGTGTTTTTTGAGGACCGACATTGAAATGTTGTTTCCCTAGGCTGGAGCTTGGCGAGGTATCTGGTGCTACCGGCGAAGTTGGTCAGAGGCTGTAGTGAAAGAGAGAGAGAGAAAGAATCCGCTAGTCCCCAAAGGGAAAAGGGAGTGCTCAAGAATAAGACAGAGGCTTAAAATTTTATTCAAGTTTATTTGAATAGACTTTGCTTATGCGCCACTGCCCTTGATTCGGTCTCGGTAGACGAGTAAATGCCTGTCGGGTCTTTGATCGGCTGCGTTTATATACTATAGATGACTAAAGCACTTGCGGATGGGCAACCACCTAGCGGTTGATTGTGTGTACTTTGAGGCGTGAACACTTAAATCCGTCGCGGAAATTCGAAGTTTAAATGTGGCGCGAAGTTTGAATATTCGTAGGGAAATTTATGAAAACGATAAGACATAATAAATGGAAATTAGTACTTATATTAATAATTAGTAATTTAAAGGGGAAAATAGTCCTGACGGTAACAGACCCTCCGTTTTGAAAAGTTTTTTCTCGATCAGTGGCAGAGCTACAGGAGTCGTAGTAGTTAACACTCTCGATATAAAGGTACGCGTTCACTCATTCATCCGTTCTCGATTTACAAAGGTCCTCGGCTTCATTCATATCTACACTCATACTCCTTGATTCAGTGTCTTTGTTATTGTAATAAATTTTCCTATTCGTTATCACTATATCTTGCTTCACTTGACTTTATTTCACTACACTTTACTTAGTCTCCTTTTATTTCCGTGGTCGTAGATTATAGCGTCGGTTGTCTAAGGGAGACTCGGGACTTCGTCGATGTTCTAGGACCCGTGGCAATTCGCCCGAGCTGGCTTTTGATGGTCTAGCTGACTTATCTGCGGGTTGCGTTGAATCGGCCAACTGTTTGGTATCTGACCCAATCGTCCGATTGGATACAGGTAGTTGGGCGATGCGTGGGTCCTGAGAAGGATCGGTGGCGGGCGAGGTTGGTTGAGCTAGCGCTCCTAGGTTGGAACGTGTGTCCGAGCGTGATGGGCACTCAGCTTCCTCTGCGTGGGCAGGTTTGAGCTGCGAAACGTGGAATTTCGTCATGGTTCGGTCTGTAGAGACGTTTTCTGATACGCGAGCCAGTACTGGGAATGGACACTCCCACTTTTGAGCGAAGCCGGCGCAGAACTGCTCTGGAGCTTTTGAAAGTGGGTAGCTGTGTGTGTAGAACAGGGTACCCGGTGGATAGACAGGACCTGGTTCACCAACGGGATAGTGATGCTTTTGATACTGGGCCTGATGATGCGCGACCTCAGTATGCTCCCTTGAAGGTAGTTGTTGGATGATCTGCTGAGTTTTCCATTCTCCTGGCCCTGCAGCATCATGTCCCAACAGCAGTTGGGCTGGAGAAATCCCAGTGGCAGCGTTGCGACGGTTACGTAGCTGGTAGAGCACTTTAGGCAGTTGAAGGTCCCACTGAGTGTGTGGCTGTCCATGCAAATGCAGACGAAGGCCTTTCTTTATCTTATGGTTTCGTCGTTCCATTGGGTTTGCTCGAGGATGATAAATTTCTGTAGTCCAATGCTAAATTTCCCACCGGTTGCAAGCATCCTGCCAGTGCTGACTGATAAATTGGCGGCCATTATCGCTGAGGATAGCGCAAGGATAACCCCACCGCACGAAGACTTCGTCCTCGACGATCTTGGTTAGACGAGATGCTTTTGACGGACCTATGGGGAAAGCTTTAACCCACCTGCTGAAAAGATCTGTAACAACAAGTATAAAGCGCCTCCCTCTGGAGCTTTTTAGGTATGGCCCCATCAGATCAACAGCTATGATCTCCTACGGTTGTCTGGGTTGGTGTGGTCTCATGGTTCCCTGCGGGGTGATGACTCTTTTGTAGTAGGTACATAACCTATAGTCCCTGATGTAGCGCTTGATTTCCAGATTAATTCCAGGCCAGTAATGGTGTTTCCTAATGATACGCACCGTTTCCTCCATTCCTGGGTGACCTGCGTGGTGAGAGTCGTGAAACTCATAAAGCACTCGAGGTACCGTGATCTGAGGTACATAGACCTTCCATGGAGAACCGTTGGTTGTGCGTTGCCAGATTTACTCGTCGACGATGCTATTGCAGGCTAGAAACTCGGTGTCTTGAGGAAAGAGGGTTGGTGAATCTGCTACCTGGAGAATTTTCTGGTAGAGTTCGAGACAAACTGGGTCCTGGAGTTGGGCATCTCGAATTTCATCAAGTAGCGGCGGAACATTAGTGCTACAGCAGACCGGTGTAGGCTGCATTTGCTGATCGGCTACTGGCGGTAAGATTCGCTCAACGTCATTTAGGTTATTGAGTATTTCCTCTACCGGGTTTCGTGAGAGGAAATCAGCCAACTGGTTCTCGCGACCTGGGCAATGCTCGATGGTAGGATTGTATTCCTGAAGTAGAACAGCTCATCGTTTTAGTTTATCCCGAGACTCCTTGGCTGTGCGTAACCAGGTAAGTCCTTTGTTGTCCGTGCGTAGCGTAAACGGTCGATCCTCCGGGAAAGGTCGATATGTCTTGATAGCTCAGACCATTTCCAAGCAGTCTTGCTCATTGCTATGATATTTGGCTTCGGTGGCGTTGAATTTGGCACTACCATAACCGATGATGCTACGTTGTCCATCAGGCCTTACCTGGTTTAGAACGGTCCCCATTCCCCGAGCACTAGCGTCCGTTTGGAGAACGTAGGGCCAGTCTGCGTGTGGTTGAGCGAGCTGTAGGGGCTTGCTAAGCTCAGTATTGAGCCTATTCATTGCTTTTTGGGCCTCAGGCGTCCACTTGAATGGTCGTTTCTTGCTAATGAGATCCGTAAGAAAAGCAGTGTGTTCTGAGTAGTGAGGCACATACTCGCGAAGCCAACCGCTCGTGCCGAGAAAGGATTGTAGCTGCTTGCGGGTTTTCGGGGGTGGTGCGCTGCACAATTTTTCTACATGCTCTGGGAGAGCGCGATTTCCTTCGGCGGTAATCTAATGTCCAAGGTAGGTGAGCTCAGATACCCCGAAGACACACTTGTTGATGGCTGCTGTGAGACCATGAATTTGTAGCCTTTCCAAAACCAGGGCCAAGTGTCTTAGGTGCTCTTCCGGAGTTTTGGAGTATACGAAGCCTCCTGGCTCATCAAGCGCTGGAAGGTACTTGGTGCTCCCTTTAATCCAAATGGCATGACCCGAAACTGGTAACAGCCGCCTAAGTGAGTAGCGAACGCAGTGTATGGATAGGAGTCGGGTGCCATGGCGATCTGCCAATATCCGCTGTTGAGGTCGAGCTTGGAAAAGCATACGGCAGCTCCGACGTCCTTGACCGCGTGGTGTATATGAGGAACGCACTGTGATGTATCGTCGGTGATGGAATTCAGCCGCCCGTAGTCTACGCAGAATCACATCATGCCATCTTTCTTTGGTGACAGGACAATGGGAGAGCTATAGGGTGAGAAGGGTTTAATGATACCTCCTGCTAACATCTCCTGAACCTGCACCTCGATGATCTCCCGATGTTTTTCTGAGCAAGGATACGGGGCCAGGCGAAAAGGTTTGTGGGGCCTAACTTGGATCTCGTGTTGGATCGTACGAGTTTGCCGTAATTTTTCAGTTAAGGGTCCAAAAACCTCGGCGTGTTGTTGTAGAAGCTTGAAGAGGCTTGGGCGCAGGTTTTCTGAGAGTCCGTGCTGAACCTGGCTCGGATCCAGTGACTGTAGCACCTCCGTTGATGGCCGTGAGATGAAGAAGATGGTCACTTGTTTGTCTCGTCCAAAGTAAAGTACCCGTTGAGTCAGATACAGGATAGATTTTTCGGCGAGTAAGGCCTTCGAGCCTATCACCATTGAGTGCCGAACGTTTGGTGCAACAACGGAAGTCGAACTGGAACGACTTTCCCTGGATTTCCAGAGTAAGGCGGGCGCTTCCAATTGTCTGCAAAGTTGCTTCGTTGCAAGCCATGTCACACTGCTGTGTGTAGGCTTGTACATTGTCTTGGTCGGTGAGTAGCGAAGGATGGATGAAGTTGTCCATTGCAGCTTGATCCACAAGAGCAGCTACTTCTCGACGACCAAGACAAACTGTGATTCTTTGGAGTGGCGGGCGAGAGGTGCTGGTGGTATTTATTGCCGGCGTTCTACCGGAGCGTTGGTTGCCGGTTCTCTCGACACTCCTGTCTCGTTTTCCGCCGGATTTGAAAGTCGAGCAATGCGGATCGGACAATCACGATAAAGGTGGTACTCTGGACAGAAGTAACATTTAGGTAGCAGCTTCTGAGCTCGTGACCGCTGGAGTTGGTCTGGCGTCTGTACTGGGCCTTTTGCTCCGAATTTTCAGTAGGACCTCTTCGTCCTTCTCTACTTGGATTGCCGTGGTGAGCAGGTCTGCGTAGTTAGCGCATTTGTGGCATCGTAGCAGCTGACGTAAGGATGGTTGAATGAGCTCTAAGACATTAGTAACCATTACCTCCTTCTTGGTAGTAGGGCTAATTCTTTTGAATAAGAGATATTTCTCCTGTAAAAAAACCGCGACTGGCTCTTTCTCGGTATACTGCTTGGAGTATAGCTCCGAGTGCAGCTTCCCTTGACTGGCTGGGCTGTTGAATCGTGCTTCGGGCAAATGACGAAACTGCTCAAAAGAGAACGAAAGATACTTGTAAGGCTGCCACCATTTTTCTGCCTCCCCTCGGAGTCCTTTAACTGCTGTAAGAGTTTACTGGTTGTCGAGGGTGTTGTGAGCTTCAAAATGAGCCTCGCACTGTGTAAGAAATACCTTCGTGTCTTCATGGCTGCTAGCCCCATAGGTAGGCAACTCCGGGAGCAACACCTGGGACCTTTGCAAGAGCTTCAATAACAGCTCTTTGAGACTGGTTGATTCCGTGTCAGGCATCTTACCTTTCTTACTGTCCGTTTTGTGATTTTTATTATTTTTTGATGTGTTGAATTTTCGTCTGCCGGGCGCCACTAGATGTTTGTCCCTATCCAGAGGGAGTTTGTGTAGTTCAAGGCTTTGGTGTTGGTCAGCTGGTAGTACTGTTGGACTCAGGGGTTCGTGGGCTCCTCCTTGCTGCAGCAGCAAGTTTTGTTAAGATGGCCCCACGTCGGGCGCGAAACTATTAAACACGCCCTCAGTGGCTGGGTGACTTTGAACGTGAGACGAAATATGTGGTGTTGAATCGGGCCGATACAGAGCTGTAAGTAACCGTAGCCGGTAGTTCGCCCAATCTAGATAGACCCAACCTGCCTTGGTAGGAGTGGTTTCCGCCGAATCGTCATCTTCGCCGCTAGAAGATAAGTAGACTTGAGCCATTATGCGCACCAGGTGATTGGGGTTTACCACCAACGTGTCCGCTGGAGAATGACTCAACTTATTGGACTCGGTGGGCTCCTCGAATCTCTGCCGCCGTGATATCTCCTGCGAGTTACCAGCCTTGGTTGGTGTTGAAGCCGCGTCACGGATGGATCCTCGGAGTGCCTCAACTACAGGTGTTTTTGAGGACCGACGTTGAGATGTAATTTCCCTAGGCTGGAACTAGCGAGGTATCTGGTGCTACCGGCGAATTTGTTCAGAGGCTGTATTGAGAAAGAGAGAGAGAGAGAGAGAGAGAGAGAGAGAGAGAGAGAATGAGAGAAAGAGAGAGAGAGAGAGAGAGAGAGACAATGAATCCGCTAGTCACCAAGAAGAAAAGGGAGTGCTCAAGAAGAAGACAGAGGCTTGAGATTTTATTCGAGTTCATTTAAATAGACTCTGCTCATGCACCACTGCCCTTGATTCGGACTCGGTAGACGAGCGAATGCATGTCGGGTGCTTGATCGGCCGCGTTTATATACTATAGGTGACTAAAGCACTTGCGGATAGGCAACCACCTAGCGGTTGATTGCGTATACTTCGAGACGTAAACACTTGAATTTCGCGAGGAAATTCGAAGTTTGAATGCGGTGCGAGGTTTGAATATTCCTAGGGAAATTTATGAAAACAATCAGAAATAATAAATAGAAATTGGTACTTATGCTAATAATTAGTTATTTACAGAGGAAAATAGGACTGACGGTAACAGGCTTTTTTAAATGAGTATGGTGACTTTACGTCCGCCTATGCCCTTTCGCGTCCCTTACACGATTTTCTTGGTCCTTTCACGTCGGACCACCATCCTTTCTACTGCCCCCCACAAAATAACGGGAAAAATAAATTGTTTTTTCCGTTATTATAACTAATTTCCTTTTCTCTTCTCAGCCTTTCTACAGTCTACTTAGTATAAGAGTTATCGAATTAAAACTGGAATTCAAAAAAGCTTTTAAAAACATAAATTGGTGGTTCATCTAGGTAGAAGCACTTATATCTATCTTAAAACTAAATACCCGTATTCTTTAACAATAAATATCGAATCATAAATTTCGTATAAAAATCATTAGTAGGCAAGAATAAAAATATTTTTCTTGTGCAAGTCAAACACACAACCTTCTGCTCACTAGACAGTCACTCTACCAATGAAGCTACAATGGGCCGAGAGTCTGACACTCCATAGATTCTGAATTATTTCATTCTCGCACATCAAACCATTTTAGCACCCAATGCAGATAGATTGCTATAATAAAGTGATTCTTAATTGCTTGCCAAAGCATTCTTATGTTAATAATGACGTCAATGGGCATGCAAGCATGTAATTATCATGTATAATATATCAAATTATACGCAGTTTATCGAGGTAAAGGCACACAGACCTCTTTCAACACTAAATGCCTGTATTCTTCAATATTTAATATCAAATAGTAATTTTTCAATTGCAATCAACAAAAGCAGGAATGAAAAAAGTCTTTCCCGTGCGGGTTAAATATACAACCTCCTGCTAACCGGACGGTCGCTCTGCCCATTAAGCTACTGTGGCTGTAAACTTGGCGTACTTGAGGTTGTGATTGGTTTTATTCTAGCACCTGGAGCTGTTTCTGCACCTAACGCTATATAATTCTATGTATAGGAGTGTTTTTGAATGGCTAACAAAAATTTTATTGTTGATAATAACTACAATGTGCATACAAGAACGTAGATTACATGTATTGTTGGGTACACGGTTTAAAAGCCGAAGAATGTATGAATTGCCGCGCTTCAAAAGTGTTGCTATGCGTTGCTAGGTGTTGTTCTTTTGTTGAAAAATATTAGTTAGTCGAGCTTGTAACCTCGAGCTGTTGACTTCTGTTCGCTTCTCTCAATAAAGTTTGGTTTCGTTTCTATAGAGTAACGTGTTTTAATTGTTACTCGCAATCGTGACAATTTTGAGAACTTGTCCGGGATATCACATCAACAGAAGAGACGAAGACAATGAAGCGGCAGCTGAAGGAATCGAAGCAGTAGTGCCTGGATCTGGAACATCAGTTAAAAATATAAGGAGAGTGGTGAAAACTCGTGATGAAACAATAGTAAAGTTTAAAGCTGAACTGGTTGAACTGCAGGAAAATTGTGACGAATTGCAGGTTCAGTTGGAAGACGCGAAGCAGGAAAAGGAGTACATGCTGCGTAAGCAACAAGAAGTTCATGAAAGGACGCTCCGGCAGTTGCAGTCGACTCTCAGTGATGCTCGTGACATGATCGTGGGCCTGCAAACTGAACGGAACGCAGTTTTGGCGGAGCAGGGCTCTCTTCTGAGCGAAAGACAGGCTCAGCAAAGGAGAAGTGCAGTGTTACACGATCAACAATTTCACGGCATAAACCAGATGAGTATCACAGAAAATCTTTTGCTACCACCACCACGAGTATCGCAACGACCTCCAGCACAGCAATCACAATCATCACAACTATCACAACCACTGCAACCACAGTAATCACAACCACCACATCCACTTCCGATTTTGAATACATCTTTTGGACAGTCGGTTTTAAATAGGTTAGAGACAGGTTCATTTATTCCCGTTAATGTTCTAGTCGATGTTTATGATGGTAGTTATTCGTTTAGAGATTTTTTAAATCAGTTTAACCTTATTGCCAAATTAAATGGATGGGATGAAAATAGAAAAATGTTTCCTCTGATTTCTTGTTTACGGGGAAAGGCAAGATCAGTTCTTGATAATTTTTCAGAGTCTGAAGGACTGTAAGGCTTAACCTCAAAACTTAAAGTGCGTTTTGGAGAAAAATATTTGGCTGTGACGTGTTATTCTCAATTACAAAATAGAAAACAAGGCCCAAATAAAGATTTTCCAAGTTTAGCTACTGATTTACAGAAATTAGTTTTAGTAGTTTATCCTGAGTCCTCGTTTGCTACTTAAGATAAAACTGCCTCTTCGCAATTTATTATGGGAATTGCTCACAATTCAGTAAGCTAAGTGCTTCAATTAGAGAGGATTGATTCTCTGAGAGTTGCTCTCCAACTGGCAATAGAGGTAAAAGTAATTTTTGATGAAAATAGGAGACTTCAAGGGAGTAATGTTGTTGCAGGAGCATACAGAGCAGTGCAGTCGAATTCTAATCGAGGAATGAGTCAGGAAAGAAAATCCTGGAATGCCGCCAACGTTGAGTGCTAGAATTGCGGAAAAAAGGGCCACATGAAGTTCAATTGTCCTAAACTGCATGCGCTCAATCGGCAGAAAAACTAGGTTTTGTTGAACTTCCAGGAGCGAGTTCAATAGTAGGTAGCCCAGCTCTTTTGATCTCAGTCTTAAATAGCCGAAGAAGTGATGGGAATCGAAGCAAATTTATTTTTAAAGGCTCATTGAATAACAACATTCGTAATTTTGTTTTAGATTCTGGTTCTGACGCCACCATTTTAAATTCAAAATTTGTAAATTCGGAGGATATTAAAATTCCCATTAATTCTAAATCACTGAAATACCCAACAGGTAAGGACGTTCCTATAAAGTTTAGGGTTAAAGCATTTGTGGTTTTGGGAAAAAACAAAGTAGAAATAGTTGCATTTGTGGGGGACATAGTTGATGATTGTATCCTCGGGTGTGATTTTCTTGATAAGATAGGGTAAAAAAAGAATATTCATAAGATTATTTTTGATGAGATAGATTTGAATAATAAAGAAAATGTACTCATTCGACGGATTTTAGACATACATGATATTATTACAGATGATTTGCAAGATATTTTCAAAAAAAATTCGGAAAAATTAGATAATGACCAGAAAATAAAATTTGCCCATTTAATAACAAAGTATCAAGATATTTTTGAAGATGAAAATGTTGTAGGGAAGTGTGATTTAGTCAAACATGAAATACACTTTGAAGAAGGAACACGACCAATAAAATAACCATTGAGAAGAGTCCCTATTCACAAACAAGAGGAAGTTGATGATTTAACTATAGAAATGGAGGAGCAAGGAGTTATAGGAAAATCTTCAAGTTCCTGGTGTTCTCCAGTGGTACTTAAAAATAAGAAAGAAGGCTCCACAAGATTTTGTGTTGATTTCCAGAAAGTAAATGCGGTAACGATTAAAGATTCCTATCCTTTACCCAGATCTGACGATATTTTAGATAAATTATCTGGATAATGGTGGTTTTCTTCATTTGATTTGAAGAGCGGCTACTGGCAAGTGAAAATCATGAATAAAGATAGAGATATCGCAGCTTTCTCCGTTGAAAAAGAATTGTGGCAGTTTAAAGTCACGCCATTCGGGTTATGTAATGCACCAGAAACCTTTAAACAATTTATGGAAGAAATACTCGAGGGATTGTTGTATGATATTTGTTTGGTTTATTTGGATGACATTATGGTTCTAGCAGACTCGTTTGATGAAATGTTAGAAAATCTTGAAAAGGTGTTTCTTCGATTTCAGAAAGCTAATCTTCGGATGAATAGAAAAAAGTGTAATTTCTTCAAAAGAGAAACTCAATTTCTTGGTCATATTGTATCAGAAGAAGGAAAGAAGACAAATTCAGAGAAGATTAAGACTGTTTTAGAATGGCCTATTCCAAGAACAAAAAGGAACGTGCGTCAGTTTTTACAATTCTGCTCATACTATAAGCGATTCATCAAAGGCTTCTCAAATATTACTAGACCTCTCCATAGTTTGACATTAAAAAACGAGCAGTTTAAATGGTCTTTAAAAAGTCAAGATGCATTTCTAAAATTGAAGAGCCCTCTTACGTCTCCTCCATTTTGGCTTTTCCCAGGTTAGATTCTGTATTTACCTTAGATACCGATGCTTCAGATCATGGTATAGGATCTGTTTTATCTCAGAATCGAGTTTGTAAGGAGAGGGTGATAGCTTATTATAGTCGCGTGTATAGTCCATCAGAAAAGAATTATTGTGTAACTCGTAGGGAATTATTGGCAATTATTGAGTCAGTAACACATTTTTGTTGCTATCTATACGGAAAAGAATTTTTAATTAGAACGGATAATTCCGCCTTGACTTGGTTACTATCGTTTAAAGAGTTATATGGTCAATCAGCTCGATGGGTTGGATTATTAAGTCAGTACAAATTTAAGATTATTAGTAGGAAGGGAACACCTCATGGAAACGCAGATGGATTGTCCGGACGACCATGCGAAGATAAATGCTGTAAGTACTGCTACCACGTTGAAGAAAAGTGTAAGGTAGAAGATAAAACAGTTGGACGAATGGCTTTTGTTGAGGAAACAAAATCAGACTGGAATAAATATCAGATTGAGGATCCAGCAATAAAGATGATTATCGAAAATAAGAGAACTAACATTCGACAAGATTGGCAGCAAATTGCACCAAAAGACGAATATACAAAAATTTACTGTAGTCAGTGGGCCCCTTCGTAATTAAAGATGAAGTTTTATATAAGGAATGGATATCACCGAATTTGAAAACTAAAACATTGCAATTAGTGATTCCAAGAAAGAAAATAAATGAAACTCTAAAGGAAACACATGATACGCCAACAGGAGGACATTTTGGGATCAACAAAAAACTAGAGAAGAGTAGGAAAAGATTCTACTGGGCCACATGCAAGAAAGATGTTGATAATTGGTGTCAAACGTGTACAGTTTGTGTTGCAAAGAGAGGTCCATCAGATAAAGGACTTAGTGAAATGAAGATTTATAATTCAGGGGTACCTTTTGAGAGACTTCAAATGGATATTTTAAGGCCATTCCCAATTTTTCCATTAGGAAACAAATACCTCCTTGTTGTGGTAGATAATTTCACAAAATGGGTAGAACCTTTCCCTTTGTCCAATATGAGGACAAAAAAGATAGCTAAAGTTTTTGTTGATATGATAGTTTGTCATCATGGTGTTTTATTAGAAGTACATACTGATCAAGGAAAGAATTTTGATTCGCGCTTAGTGAAAGAATTAGCAGAAATTTTGGGAATCAGGAAAAAACGAACTACACCTTTACACCCACAATCAAACGGTCAAGTGGAACGCTTACATCAGACTATTCTTAATTATTTGTCAAAGTTTTTAAGCGAAAATCAGAAAAATTGGGACACTTGGATCTCACTATTTTTTTTAGCTTGCAGACCTTCAAAACATGCGACGACCAGATTTTCTCCAGCTGAGATGTACACCGGCGATGATTTACGGCTCCCACTAGATCTGATGAGAGAACTTCCTCCGGATGATCACGCTGAAGTTTTATCGCCTGAGAATTATGTACAGAAGCTAAGAAAGAAAATAGCAAAAATTCATGATATGACAAGAGCAACCATGGCTATAACATCTAGCAAGATCAAGATCTATTACGCCAAACGAGCGAGAAAAGTTGATTTTTCAGAAGGACAAAAAGTTTGGTTCTACAATCCACAAAGAACCAAAGGAAAAAGCCCGAAACTGCAGACATACTGGGATGGTCCGTTTGAAGTTGTCAAGAAGATCAATGATGTTGTCTACGCCATTAGGAAATCACCAAAACACAAGACGAAGATTATACGTGCAAACAGAATTGCGACTTTCCACGAAAGAAAGTCATCCTAACTACTCCATTTCAGTTTTATTTTGCATGGTGCATTTTTTCGAAGACGTTGGACAAATGCCGGAGTAGTGACGTTAAATAGAATCTACGAAGAGTCATTCCCCATTTTGTGTCCAAGGATTAAACTATGTACCTTCCACATTACCCTAAAGAGAGATACGTACCTGGATGAATGAGATACAATTGGATTAAAGATGTTCGGTAACTTAATCTGATTGTAGTTGGATTTACAGTTGGATGCAATGTACTTGATGACTTGGCAGGGGTCAAGTAGAGTCATTCTTTATCCTGGAGCTGTATTGTTATCCTAGAGCTGCATCAGAAAAAGATGGTGATATTTTAAAGTGTTATGTTGCGTATGGTTTTGTGATTGTCAGGACGACAATCTGAAACAGGAGGGGGTTATGTTGGGTACACGGTTTACAAGCCGAAGAATGTATGAATTGCCGCGCTTCAAAAGTGTTGCTATGCGTTGCTAGGTGCTGTTTTGTTGTTGAAAAATATTAGTCAATCGAGCTTGTAACCTCGTGCTGTTGACTTATGTTCGCTTCTCTCAATAAAGTTTGATTTTTTTTCTATAGAGTAACGTGTTTTAATTGTTACTCGCAATCGTAACAATATAATATATCATATTGTAAGCGGTTTGTCTAGGTAGAGGCACTCAGGCCTCTATGAACACTAAACGCCCGTATTATTCAATAAAATATATTTAATATTAATGTTTTAATTTAGAATTATAAGTAGGAAAGAATTAAAACAATTTTCCCCAAGTGCAGGTCGAACATCAACCTCCTGCTCACCGGACAGTTAATTTACCAATTGAGATAGCGAGGGCCGTCAATTACACAGACTGTATGTTTTGATTGACTCAATTCTGACTCGTTAAGCGGTTTTTGCAGCCAACGCTAGATAGTTTTGTATATAAAAGTAATTTTCAATTAATTTCCGGAAGCCCTGATGTTCATAATGACTACAATGGTCATGCAAGCACGTAATCGATATGAATATTATATCATACAATGAACGGTTTATCTGGGTAAAGGCACTTCTGCATCTCTTAACACTAAATGCTCGGCTGCTTCAGTAATAAATATCAAATAATTTTTTATATATGTCTAATCATTAGTTACCAAGAATAAAAAAACCTTCCTCAAGTTCGGATCGAACACACAACCTTCTGCTCACTGGACAATAGCTCTACTAATTAATCTATCAGGGCCATGAATTTGGCACACTGTAGATCCTGATCGATTCTTTTTTCGCACGAAACGCCGTTCTTGTACCAAGCACTAGATAGTTTGATTGGTTAAATTGATTCTAAATTGCTTGACAAGGAGTCCTACTGTTAGTAATGACTACAAGGTGCATGCAAGCAATTAATTGATATGTATATTATAATATATATTATACGCTGTTCATTGGGGCTGATGTACTCAAGCCTTTCGTAACACTAAATATCCGTATTTTGTAATGATATCAATAAAAAAAGTTTTAATTAAAAATCATTAGTAAGCGGTAAATAAAAAAATCTGTCCAGAGTGTGGATAAAATACATAATCATCCATTAGGCGGACAACTGCTCTACCAATTGAGCTACCGGGGCCGTGAACTTTGCACACCTGCAGGCTCTAAATAATTTCATTATTGCACGTCAAGCCGTTTTGAATAATTAATATTTAACATTGAAGAATATGAGCATTAAGTTTTGAGAGATACCTGAATCTCTCTACTAAGAGGAACCGCGTATAATATCCTATAATACATGTATTAATTTCGTGCTTGCATGTTTATTGTAGTCATTATGAGTATCTAAATTCCTCGGCTAGAAATTCATAGTCACTTTTTTACATAAAACTATTCAGCGTTGGGTGCAAAAATAGCTTGACATGCAAGAAAAAATTCAAGCATAGCTTACGGTGTGTCGAATTACCAGACACCGGTAACTAAGTTTGTAAGGCGTCTGTCTGGTAAGCAGGAAGTTGTATGTTCGATCCGTACTCAGGAAAAATTTTTTCGTCCTCACTTACTAATGACTTTTAATCAAAAAATTATTTGATATACATTATTAAAGAATACGAGCGTTAATCGTACAGAAAAATCTGGATGCCTCTACCTAGAATATCGGCATATAATATGATATAATATGCATATAAATTACGTTCTCACATTCACATTATAGTCATTGATTACATTGGAATTCCTTGGCAAGCACTTTAAAATCACTATTGCATCTAGCAATTTTGTAGATTAACAAATTTCCAACCGAACGTAGATAGCTGATGCGTCCGGCCAAAGGCGTAATTTTTAAAAACAGAGAGTATTATTCATCTGCTTAACAATGACTTAAAGTCTAAGGTCTGTTAAACAACAGAAAAGTGGAACAAATGACAGACCAAACGCAAAACAGTACACATTTTTAGGCACCACTGCTTCACAGAAGTGCCTTATATTTTTACTAGAGCAAAAAGTGTAAACATCTATAAAATGACTATTTGGTACATGAAATAAATTTTGATCCAAATGTGCGTGTGATCCGAAGTGGTCCTATGGTGTATGTAATCAACCCTGTGTGTACGTAATAAAGTTTCCAATCTAACTCAAGTAAGTTTCATCTGATTGATCTCAAATTCGGTAGATGTCTTCGTCTTTACTAAAGAACGTTATGGTTTAGGATCGGAGAAGTTTGATTAAAGGAGAAAAAATTCCCAGCACTCCTACTATAGAGATTTGAGGGTAAAAATCACTTTTTTCGTTGTAACTTTGCAAATTAACATTTCAAGCTAGGGTGTTCTGCAACAATGTTGTAGATCTCAATGGAATACAACTTTTTTTTGTAGTACACTTTTCTGTCGCAAAAATAACAGAAAATAACTTAAAAACCCGTTTTTCACCCATAACAAGAAAATTTGACATTTCCAATCAAGTTTTGAATACAAAAGTTGTAGATCGTGAAAAAATACAACTTTTTGATATTCCAAGTTTTACTCTACAATCTTATCCTGACGCTCTAAACAACAAAAATCTTTAAAAATTTTCCAAATAACCGTTTTGTGATACCTAATTTTTTTTTGACGGTTCAGGTGAAAATGTTAAATGCAAAAGTTGTGAAATTACAAAGAATACACTTTTTTTGTACTTAAAGTTGTTCTCTAAAGTATTGTTATAGTGCTTTAATTGACTTAAATCGATATAAACTGGCTAAAAAATCGTTAGCAGTCGTGCCTTACATGCAAAAGCTTAGCTTTTTGCATAAATTTATCTCTTGTTATGCTATATATAGTCAGAATCGAGAACTGATTCTCAATAACTATAATTATTTAGAAAGACTTAAAGTATCTTTTGCATAGCAGCGTTACTAAGCGTTATTTTCACTTTATAATCACAAAAGACGGGCAGAATACAGAAGCCGTTATGCGTAACATTTAAAGCTGACGTGTAAGTATATGTATGAACTTATTTGTATCATATATACGCCATTGGAGACTTTTAAGATGACAATAGGTGAATAAGAATAAAATGGGTGAGGAAAGTAAAGTAAAGCAGTACAGCAATAGGAATTTGAAGATTTTTAGTGGATGGACTAGAAAAATAAATGTCTTTGAAGAAAAAATAGTTGTATAATATGTATCCTAATATTTAAGTAATGTTGAGTTGATAATTATTGCATTTTTTTGTAATAAAACAAGATTTATTTTTTAAGTTTAAAGAAAGAAACAGAATCATTACATTATGTAATCAGTAGATTCCGAATTTTTATTGTCGTATCTGTGGATCACGAAGTTTGTTTAAAATTTGTACAGAAGAATTAATAAAGAAGAATTTAATTTCAAATAATTAAAATAGAAATTTACCAAAATCACGTAAAAATACTACTATGAAGTAATTTTATTGCATAAATTATGATATTTGAAATTAAAAGTTTATTTATCTGATTAATCAATGTTAGAAGGCTGGTGCGCAAAGCGCCCAGGGAGCGAAGCCCCGGTAGTATATATAAACATACTAGTAGGGCCTCGCCCCCTACGCGCTCCGCGCATCAACCTCCTAATTTAATTATAAGGTCCAAGCCTGCATCATCAACAGACGATATAAACTCATAACTGTGACATTGGCTGAGTATATCCATTCTTAACAGCACATTATTCACTGTTTTAATCATTTCTAATAATTAAAAAATATCTCTCAACTGAATAGTTTTACAATTGAGCGGAAAACAATATGTTATATCATTCTTACACCAACTATACGTGTGACGTATAGTGAATCACACTTCTGCTTAGTGGGTTACCATCTTTTCTCTAAACCCACTGTATCTACGGAAGCGCGTAAGCGCTACCATTGGGCAACAAACGTCGGACCAACACTGATTGGGTGATGCAATCTATATGTTTACTATGGGTTTAGTTCCGGCATTTGCACTTAAAATTAGCTATTTATATACAACACTACTATCATTTATCAACTGATCAACCCTAGATTACCGTGTTTTAAGTCCATTTGATCGTGTTTATGGCTATCGTGCATGATGCAACCACTCGAAAAATAGTAGTAACTGGGTTATTGGGTCTTTGGGTTATTGGGTCTTTGGATTGCTGGGTTATTGGGTGCCAACCCTGCATACTGTCTATGTTCAGGTGCCACTGTTACGGGTACTTACGTTAAGTTCTTGGTATGGGGGGAGTAGAGGAAGTGCAAAGACAAGGTGTATGGATTTATCGGTAGATGGTGTGCTAGTACATCGTGTTACTGCCGAATTATATTCCGAGTGGTCCCGCCACAAGGCGGAACCAAGCTAGGCTCACACCGGATAAATTCGTACTTGCAAGCCGATGCGTTGTCCCTTCGACTGTTGACGCCGCCGTAAGCGGCTGTACTATTTGTATTCTTATGATATGACTGCATTCGTCCGTGACAATACCTTTGTGAGTTGCATAATCTATTTTATAATATGTTTCAGAAATACCAGGCATTTTATTTTAAATTTTATTATCATAAAGAATGTATGCTCATTATGAGTTGTTAAAATAACACTGTTAATGAAATTATTACTATCATTATTAATTTTTAACACACATCCGTTAACCAACTCTTAGGTATTTCAAATTTGTTAATTGCTCCTTCCTCAATATTCAATAGTATTGATGAAAATTTATAATTTTTAGAGTGTATGTTAGTTGTCAATTGTAGTACTGTAAATTGTAGACAAATATGTGAACATTTCATGGTGTCTAGAAATATTGCTATTCTGTAACTGTTTTTAATAATAAGAAGAATTTGTCGGAAATAACCTTCTAGAATTATTATTTTTCCGCCTAATAATTTAAAGTCACATAAATCTTATAATGTTCTGTCTACTATCTCTAAATCTTTTTTGGGGATCATAGACAATCCATCACTAATAATTACATCTAGTTTACGTAATTTCATTTTTCAGATTCTATATCTAAAAATAATTTTAATACTACTTAAGTCTCAAGGTAATCTAAACGTTATATGACTTTTCATTTCTTTTGGCAGTTATATTAAAGCTATTTGACCCATAGATAAAACATTTTTTTCTGTATAAATACAATAGTAAATTAGTGTCTTGCATAAATATATTTTATCAGAACCTCCTGGTCCATCAAAGGAGTATATTTTATTTAATTTTTTATTATTTTTTGAATACTTTTTTTTTGTCTTCATTAATTGTCAAGAACATTGAGGTAAATTTTTTTTTAATTAAATTTAATAGTTATGTTATTTATTTCAGAATATTTTTCAAAACCGTCACATTTTTATTCTGGTAACCAAAATCTTTGAAAGACATGTCATCGAACTTCAGAATTTCATTTGTAATCTTTAGAGTTTTATTCTCTTTATTTTCATCAAAATCTTCCATGAAATTTTTTTTTAATGAATTCCATAGTATAAAACTATTTAAATTTTCAGACAGAATAAATCATGCGAAAAATTTTCTCAATTGGAAATGTAGCATGACGTTACAAGCTTTTTCGAAAATTTTTATTACTTAAGAATGATGCTCAATCAATCCTAAGCTAATTGCTGCTTCTTTTTATAATTATGTAATATATTATCATGCAATCTCAAATTTTGAAATAAAGTGGCACCTTTTACTTTGTTTGGAATTTTTTAGGAAAAAAATGGTCCTTTATATTTTGGTTATACTACATTCAAACGACCAATACAATTTTTTTTTTATTCTCATGTTTTTTCCGCACATTGTTCTGAAAATCATAAACGTAATATTCTGGAATACAAGCGTATTTATTTTTCTTGCAAATTCATCTATTTTATATAATTCAAACCAACTTCCTAAAGTTGTCTTCCGAATGTTTAAATATTTGTAAATATTGTATTCATCAGAAATTGTTTTTGTTCATTGTCAGTATGTACTGCTATATCAATTACGCTATGACTTCTACCATGTATAGAGAATTCTTGCAATCGCTATGCTACTTTCATAGTAATAACATACCGACCATCAATAAAATCTTTAAATTTATCATGAACATCAGTCCTTTTTTCATTTTCATCAACTGTTTGTATTTTCAGAAATGCCGTATCTCCTCTTTTGTGTATGTAATCATACATATATTTTATACTTTTTATTGAGGAACAGAATTCATCATTTATGTGACATTTATATTTTTTAATGATTCTTACAGAATTTAAGCTTAGCTTATAGATATCTTTATTAAAATTATCAACCCAAAACTTGTCACATTTGAAATTTATTATGTTATCCATGTACTTTTCTCCATACTCTGAATAATCTGGAAAAAATCAAAATAATCTTTATCGAAATTTTGAATTAAAAAAAAAATAATGAGAAATAATGTACAACAATTACCATTTATGTGTTTTTGTTCGTATGAGTCTCTTTTAATTTTCTTATCTATATTTTTTATTAAATAATTTATTTTTTGCTGACATAAATAACCTGAATGAAAATTTCGGTTTTGTCTGACCATAATTAATGTTATTGTCATGTTTTTCTTGTTTCCGAGTATAATTTATTTTTTCCTAGATTTACTTATGTTATTAAGTATGCCATATATGCAAAATAAAAATCAATAAAAGGTTGGATTTTAATTGTAAGTAAAGTTAAACAGTGAAGTTAGAAAACTAAAAATTTCTTGCTTCCATCACTTATAAATTCATAAAAGTTTAGACGTAAAAAATGTCAGAAGGGTAGTTCAATATCTTCAACTTAATTAATTACGTAACTAAGGAATATGAATATTGTATTTTACATTGACAAATATCTATACGTGTGATATTTGTTATAAAAGATTTTCCATATTTGACTTTTTGAATTAACATAAAAAACATCGTAACAAAACAGATTTCAACTGTAAGAAACGTGGCATTATATTATAAATTTAATTACATTATATGAAACATGTTAAAGAACATTTAAAAGAAAGGAATTCAATTTTTGCAAGTATGTCATAAGACATTTATCGGAGAAACACATTAAAATAGGCACATGTTGTCACACCATGAAGAGATTCAGAAAAAAAAAATTGCCATATTGGTGAAAAAGGTTATACAAGATCAGATATATTAAAAAGACATTTAAAAATACGTATTAATTGATTGCAGAAATTTATGTTTAAATTATTATCCATATTAATCGTATTTTTGTATACTTAACTATGATACAAAAAAAAACTGCATATTTACTCAACAAACACCATATATTGCATTATTAAATATTTCAGAAAAACAGAAAACATTTATAGAATATATAAGAATCGGGCACAGAGTATTATCGACTGTAAAGTAAACATCTGTCTGTGGATCATCATGAGGCGTCTGTAGTTGTCAGAGTTACAGAGGATCGATACCTGATTACACTGGTTGGAGACATTTGATGATTTAAAATCGGTAGTTCTTGAAAAACCATGCATTGTATGGATTAGGTTTAATGGATCTAATTTCTTCATCTGATAACGTTTGGGTGGAAGAAAAATATACAAGGTTAAAACCATTTATAAAACGATCAAGTAATAAATCTCCTTTATAGGGCATGTACTTCTCTACTTTTGATGCAATTCAAATAATACAAACACTATTTACCTTAAGTTCAAAGGGAATCCCGTTAAAAGTTTATCTTCTCTTGATACAAGTTAACTAATGACCATACATTTATGTTTTGGGAATCACTTGGTTGAGCCCATTTAAATCGCTTTAGACACGTTTTGACGCGAGCCCGAATATGATAGTTTTTGGAGTAGTGGTTGCCAAGTCCGGGCCAGTACTAGTTGTAAGCTGTGATGTTGTCAGATATCTGATGCTGTCGTGTTGGATTAGTAGATGGACGTGCCAAGGTATGGATAAAAACGTTTCCAGGTGACCATCTCAGGAATGAGGAGTAGTAAGGGAGACTTACTACAGAGATACAAAGAACATGTATGACTGTAGAACAGTAAGTGCATAAGATTAATATTGAATTATATTTGACTATCGATATGTGTGCAGAAAAAGCACTCGCTTACTTTCATGTACTCAGTAAGGCAAAAAATCCTACCAGCTAATAGTCGCAAGGATTTTTCCCATACCATACTAGATTCTCGGCTGCTAGTGTATGATTTTCTCTATCCATTAAATAAGGAAAAATTTTGAGTAACTACCATTTTTCGAGTGTGTCAAATTTTCTTGTTATGGGTGAAAAGCGGGTTTTTAAGTTATTTTCTGTTATTTTTGCGACAGAAAAGTGTACTACAAAAAAAAGTTGTATTCCATTGAGATCTACAACATTGTTGCAGATCACCCTAGCTTGAAATGTTAATTTGCAAAGTTACA
>JAPYYV010005214.1:0-15670 GCA_030522625.1 Copidosoma aretas | reverse complement strand
CTCTGAATCACCGAGAATAGGCATGTTGCCGATCCCAATATCATACTGTACTATAGCACAAGACAATCTCAATCAGGCTCCTACATTTGCTTCATTATAATATACTTGTGTTAGTGGGAGTTGTAGTGTACGTGTATAGTGTCAGTATAGTACCGGTACCGGACTTACCTAAAACTATTATAGTACTCTCTAGGTACATTATTCATAACGCAACTGAAAGCCATATCATCTGGGATGGTATCATGTAACTTTTGAGAATGTTTTTTCGACCGATTTGGCGATTTTAGTCAACTGCACATGCGCAGAAGCCTAAAATCAGTCGAAAAAACATTCTTAAAAGTTAGATGATACCATCCCAGGTGCTGATTTTCTTCTACGTAAAAAAAAATCACCAAAATCGCCAGTTTCCTAAACTGAAATCGCCCAAAAATCGCAAGTCACCACAACATACATTTTTTTCGCCACTGAAGTTCAAAAGTCGCCATTTTGGCGAAAAATTGCCAGTACTGGACACCCTGACACCTGTCAAATTCGATTATGAGTCATTTAACAATAATCCGAAAAGATTCTGTGATTTTCAAATTTATTTAAAATTTTTCGGAAAATCCGAAATTTATGTGTCCACATTAAAATAATATCTAAATAAATTTACAACTTTAAAAACAGCTACAACAACAAAAAATGTGAAAGAATTGGAAAATTTTATAGAATTCTTCGGCACTTATGAGACTTTCATCAATTTACCGCAACTTTTTCTTACTCTAGGATTATCGTTATTTACATATTTATCAAGATATTCGAAACTAAAATGTACATCGGAAAACGAAACATTCAATTCGGGAGAAAAATTTGCAATTAAGTTGCTTACAGAATTGAAAAAAAGCAAAACACATAGCGTCAAAGAACAACACGCTATAGGACGGACCTTACAAAAAAAAATTTTTTTGAAGTATGAAATTCCTGATAAAGTTCCTAAAATGAAAGAATTTAAGCAGATAATTTTAAAACACATAAATATGAGTATTAAGTGTCACGAAGAAAGGAAAAAAGAACTGAGTAAAAAAAAAACAAAATTATAACTCTAACGAAACAAAAGTTCTAGTCGAAAAAGGAACCCTATCGAACCTTATGACTAGGATAAACCATGTCTTACTTGAGTGCGAACCTATAGAACAAATACAAAACTTGAAACGTGCTCACAGCGAATTTTTAATAGAAAATGGAAATACAGAAAATATTTTACCCAAGCCTAAAAGGGAAAAACGGAAGCTGAGAGATCCTGCTGAAGCAAAGGACTTGCCTTCACAAAAGTCACGGAAAATCACCAAATTTTCTGTGACTATTGCGACTTCAAAACTTACATCAAGACACACTTAAGGACACATCTATGGAGCACGCACAAGATAGTTTCAGACGATCCAGACAGAATTTAAGAAAACTATTCCCACACATCTCCGTACTTTGTTCGTTTTTTACCAAACTCTGGAGCTTGTGAATCCTGTGATAGAGGTCGCCTCTGCTCGAATCTAAAAATTATTACAAATTAATTGCTATTACAAACAAATCAAGGAATTGAATAGGAAACCCTGAATAATTTAATTGAATGATCTACCTATCCTGAGGTGCTGGTTGTGGTTGAACTCTGAATCTAGAAAAATTTTATGCTTAGAAATTTTGTACCCATACTTAAATGATGACAAAAATAATAATACTCTTACTTGTTTGAGAATTCTTCCCTGTTTTGCTTCCTCAAATCATCATAAGAGATAAAATTTTGAGGTGTTTTTTGTTCAACTGAGTCTTCAGGATGATGTTGATAATATTCTAAAATTGATTAATGAATTAAACAAAATGTAGTGCATCAATGAAAAAATATTGTGAAGTTGACATACCAGAAGGGACAGTGTCAAAACTACTGATTGGAGCTACATCAATATCTGTTTTTGTGGCTACTGTATCCCGCCACTCTGAGTTCTGAGTTTTTGGTGTTTCAACATTGTTATAATATTGACTATTAGGCAGTGTTTCCCTGAGCAAGAAAATTATTTACGTACAGTAGGACGTTGACATTAAAAAATATAATTAGGAATTTGAAAAATTTAGTGAACTGTACCTAGGAATATTTCTATTTGAAGGGAACATTTTTCTTAGAGTACCATCTGGAACATCCATTACTCTTTGGATACAAACCTTACTGTATGAAAATCTACCTAATAAGTATCCAAAAATACTAAATCCTACAGCAGCAGGTATTGCTCCATATGTACGGTGTTTCAAGGTTCCTGATTTAGCTAGCATGTAGCCACCAACACCAAAAAATATACCTGAGGGGATAGCTCTTTGAACAATACCTTCTCTGGAGCATTCTTTGAGAATTCTTAACTCTTCAGGAGTCAATGATACCTGTCATGTCATATGATACTTTGATTTTAAACATTTTAATTTTCTGAAAGCCTGTTGTGATAAAGAAAGTCTTACCAAGTACTAAGAAAAGTAAATCGGCTTGCCAGTGCAAGCGAATATTTTTTACTTTAATCTATAATTACTAATTTGCAACTTAAAATGTACCAAGATACAAATTTAAAGTGTATTAATCAGTACAGATACATTTATTTTAAAATTAAAAACTGTAAGGAGGAGCAATTTTTTAAAATCCACACCTTTTATAATATACTGCGTTGCTTTGTTCGATATAACAATCATAAAGTAAAGAAATTAGAAAAATATAAATGTAAAAATATCATACAATTATATAAAACTTGGTATTTGTATTTCAATGATAAAATAAGTGATATTTATTAAATATGCAAGTAGTACTTACTACTTCGCGTTCGCGTGACTGTGCGGGTCGATTAGGATCCGCCATGGGACTCATGTTTCCAGGAGAATAATTCATTTTTATCACTTTTGTTTAAATATTTCAAAAATAATCGCAACACTGATATATCTCTGCACTCTACTGAAATTTTGTAGGTTATATTATGCTTTCTAGATCAAAAGCAAATCTCTTGCACAACGCATCTTGCATGCATCAGAACTAAAATAATTCTTCTGCTAGGTTGCGCCGCTGAAACTCGACACGTGCTGCGCTCTACCGTTTTTCCAGTGAACTTTAAACAAAGCTTATTATCTACTTCTGATAATATAAATGTGAACAATATTGATAAAGCAGTGATCGCCTTGTGCAATAATAAGTAAAAAAACTTATAAAGCTGACAAGAAAATTAATGCATCAGCTGTTGACAGTCGTACTTATATACCCTATTATGAGATGTAGCCGTTTTTTGTGTACTTTGTTCTCGGAACTTTCTTACTTCAAAATTAAAAGTGTTTTTAAGGTGATAAAAAAAAAGAAAACAAATAAGTAGTCCGGTTGCAAGACATTGGAGTCAACTGCATCTCCGATCTTATTTTGTAAACATTTGAGTGTCTAAATTTAAAACTCTGAATGACTTATACTAGGTTATAGTAGTTTTAGCAACTGGTTGTCAGACGCAGGCCGCAGAGGGAAAAATTCAGTACATAATAAAAGTACCAGACCTAAACACTTCAAAAAGATGTCCTGGATACCGCTGGAATCTGATCCAAAGGTAACTTTATTGATCAAATTGTTAAGAAGCGTAAAACTATTCGAAATTCATATTAAATGTCAATAATTGTTTTTAGGTTATGACAAAGGTGAGAAAAAGCGCTTTTTTATGAAATAGGAGGTTTATAGCTGCAGAAGTACAGCAATTTAATAAAAAATCGGTAGTGGTACAACTATTTGCATTTTTCTTTGTTTCATTTATACGTATAGTACCTGCACAAACTCGGTGTTCCTACCAAATGGGGGCTGGTGGACGTGTATGGTTTAGATCCAGACCTCCTTGCAATGTTGCCAAAGCCTGTTTTAGCTATTATTCTGCTTTATCCTGTCAATACAAAGGTAGACACAATTTTTTCACATTTTTTACAAAATCAAACTTCTTTTGACGATTGTTCTTTATTTAGTTAGAGGATTATAAATTAGAACTAGAAAAAAAACAAAAAGAACTGGGTGTTGGTGGTGATAAGATTTACCACATGATTCAGTATGTCTCAAATGCTTGTGGCACTGTAGCATTAATTCATAGTGTTGCAAATAATCTCAATCAGTAAGTTTTTATTTTCATTATGAGTTGAAATCAAATCGTTGATAAAATCAAGTTTTATTTTTTAATCAATCGCTCTAATCTAAATATGTTTAATTTAGAATTGAGCTTGAAGATGGGGATCTGAAAAAGTTCTTGAATGATACCAAAGATTTAAGTTCCTCAGAAAGAGGGGAACAACTTGTTAATGTTAAAGGTATAACTAATGCACACGAAATTTGTGCTCAAGAAGGCCAAACTGAGGTAAAAAAATTTTTTTTCTTGAAATAGTGTATGTCAGATGTGTAAACAAAGAATTTATTTTACTGCATAGGCTCCTGCAGAGGATGAAAAAGTATTATACCATTTTGTAGCTTTTGTTCTAAAGGATGGATTTATATATGATCTTGGTAAGTTTCTTTCTGCAAAGTATTTCAATTATTTTAACAAAAGAGATAAACAAATTATTTATTTTTTACATAAGATGGTAGAAAACCATATCCAATCAATCATGGTCCATCAAGTCCAGAAAATTTTCTTGATAATGCTGCTCGTGTGTGCCAAGAATATATGAAATGTGACCCAGATGAAGTACATTTTCATTTGATGGCTCTCACAGTAAATGAATAAATACGTTGGTTGCTCAATAAGTTCCTTTATTTTTGCTACATCTATTTTTGTATTTGCTGTAGCATCGTGTCAAAATGATGTACATAATTGATAATTTTGTAAGAAGAAATATAAAATAAAATATCTTTAGTAAAAACTATTAACATTAATCATAATTTCACAGAGTTTTTTATTTCAATTTATTGTTTTTCTCGGTGAAAAGAATAATTATTATGGTACTTTTATAAACATTTATGCAAATAATAAAAAAATTTCACGTAATTTAATCACTTGTTTTTTTTTTTTTTATACTGTTGACTATCATATCGCTTCACTGGAAGCAGTAATTTATAGAAATCTTAAGATTACAGTATCAGCTAAAAAAACTTTTTGTACATTTTTACACAGATGATCGATTATCACGCCTACCTATAGAAAACGATTAATGATTTCTTATAGATGAATGAAGTCATTTTGATGAAAATTATCAGGACTAAACAGCACAACTGTCGAAACAAGAAGGTGACGTCTGTTGTTCTTTGACATTACGTCTTATCACGAAACTTTATCTGTGCTTCTTCAGCATGTACAAAGCATCACATAACGCTTGATAGTATTTGATTAAACACACAACAGCAGCAGATGCATTCAGTAGTTATACATTGCTATCTTTTTTATCACTGAAGAAGAAAAAATAATCGGCATCCAATTGTTTTCTACATCTGAATCATCATCCCATCGTCTCTGATGATATAGGATATTCCTATACTACTTGCCTCTAAAGTCTCACTAAAAAGTCGCAATTTTTTTTTTTTTTCATCCCGATTTTTTGTTCGTTTTGTTTGTCACATTTTTTAGAAAGAATGAATCTTTGCTTTTTTTGAAAAAACGACGATGCGCTTTCTTATGAATCATGACGGCAACAGTTTATCGAAATTTAATGACGGTGATGAGATGTGTATGTATCCAATGACGGCGCACTTGCTCGGCTTACGACTATTTGCTAAATGCCTTGACGATTTGCGTGACACTTTCGTAGGTGCCGGTAACGCAGCCTAGGACTCCGATGACGAGGATCCCGATGTCCTTGCCGATGGTCCACTTGTCGAGGGTGGCGTTCTGCCAGCAAACGACGATCTCGATTATCGGTGGAAACAGGAGGGCCAGGGCCGTGCTGCTCACCGCGCCGACCAGCGATATGAAGAGCCCCAGCTGCGGGATCGCCGCTGCCAGGATGACTGTGGGAAAGATTCGTTTTTATTTCATTTTTATTATAGTTTTAAAATCACCATGGACCTATATGTTTCTCGTGTTCTTCGGGTTCAACTCACAAGTTAGGAAGCACAAGGACAGCCTGAACGCGAGTTCCGCGGTGGTGGGCCAGCCGAACGGGCCGTACTTGCTTTCGAATTGGGGCCACATGATGGCAACAGGTACGTAAAATTGCAGAGCGTAGGACAGGAGGATGCTCATCGACAGCGCGAGCTTTATGCACTGTGGTAAGCTAAAAATTGAAACGAATCCGCGATCAGTCTTTTTTCAGCACCTCCGTGAATCGTCAGTACTACAGATTTCTAAGGACGACACGTTCACAGGAGCTAATGTTTAATACACTGTCGTGTCATAATGGCTGTAAGAAGCAATCGATCTTAGATGATTAAATATACATTCATGTGCATTCGGTACATATATAACACAAACGGTTAGCGTTAAATTGTATATATTTTTTTTATTTTTGATGGTATGGTCAATCAAGGCATCTGTGATTTTTGTTAATTCGGGATAATAAAGCGCTACTGGTTAATATGTAGAAAGTAAATAATCAGGCGGTCTGTACACATCTAAATTTCTATCGCAACATACATATTTCTGATTTCTACGTTCTAAAATTAAAATTTAATAGAATAAAAAATGCACTCTTTCCATGCAAATAAGTTGGTCGAACTGGTACACGTGCGTATCTTACTGTTAAATCGATAGATATTAACCTGCTGTAGAAATTAAATCCTTCCCGTGGCACCCTTCAATATCAAATAAAGAATAAAATAATCATAATATATTTCTAACTGTCGTGATATTGTGAAAATGGTGTTCATTGTTTGTTTACGTATTAATTTAAACAATAATATTTTAGAGCTAAATGATGTCGATCGTTGAATCGTGTGCGATGAAATGTTTATGGATCATAGAAGGGAACTTACGCGTCGGCCTTGGGCTCGAGATTCAGGGTGACGGAGCCTAAAATAGTATCTCCGTATTTCAGGTATGACAAGAAACCGATGGTCACAAACATCATACCGACGATCACCATACCGACGTTGAGCACACCCAATGGCTTGTCAAAGTTCCTTGGCTTCTTCATCTCATTCTTCAAAGGTAACACCTATAAATGTATCATTCTATGATAAAAGTTATCGTGAACGCTCTTTCGTCCGAGCGATTTTATAAATATATTTATAAATTCGCAGACGACGTTCCATCGCCTGTACGTCTGTCGTGAATCGAAGCCTTGTGCATCAAACACCGCTCATTCCGCGATAAGACTCGAACACTTTAAAGCGCCCGATCGCTTATCCGCACTTTTAGACCGAAGGGACGAGGATATGCAGTCAACACGCAGGAACGTGCAAAAGGAAGAAACAACTTGCCAGAGTGATGCCCTCGAAGGAGTAGATGACGGTGCCGAAGAAGAGGGGCCAGTTCTGCCAGGGGGCCACGTATCTTCGCTCGGAGACGGGCGGGAGGTCCTGGCACACCATGTAGAGGGTCGCCGCGTAGCCGGATATCACGAGCATGTTGGCCACGGAGGACACCGGGACCAGGTATTTCAGGTTGCGTATGCAGGTGCTCAGCATTATCGGGATCAGCGCTATGACCATGTGCACGTGGATGTCCAGGTTGAGGCCCCAGACGCCCAGGACCTGTCGGCACACACAGGTATATATATATATATTTACGAGCTAGTAAAGGTAAGAATCGATTGCGTTATTTTTTTTTGTGCGAGAACAAATATTTAGCATTACTTTGTGGCTAAGGGAGCGAAGCTTTTGTCAATTATGGGTATTACTTACGCGATCGTCTGCAATGAAAAATGGGATTAAGTTTCATGCATCTGGTCGCAGATAAAAGAGTCATGATTTTTTCTTTTTACTGCGACCTATATTATTTTCTTATCGTTGATCATTGATGATTGAAAAGCCAAAATCGTTAGGAGTTAGTTTATCGAAGATCTTATTCTTTGTTTTCTATTTTCAATTTCATCTGCTCCATTTTCATGAAAATGCCAACAACTATGAAAATGGAGCAGGTGATATTTCATCGTCATGCGTGTATGCAATATCGTTAATTTGTTTCAAAAATTGCGTTGCTCGTTGCGAAATGCAAACAGCGCAACTTTGTGATGAAAAACAAACGTATGTATGGACGTGAAACACATATGTATATATATAGAGAGAAAGAGCACACCCTAGTTAAAATAACGGACAAATAAAATACGGGGAACGCAATAGCGCGATCCCGAAAATAAATCTCACCTGCTGCATATTCGTAGAAATAAAGACAAAATAGACACAGCAAAATCCGAGTTGTGTAACGCATAGAAACAGATTAACTAATTTTCTGGAAAGATATAGAAAATAATCAACGCTCTGCGTGTACATGATGGGCAATGCATGGTCGGGGTCGTTTACTGGAGATGATATTACATAATATATGTCAAAAAACGTATTGTTGATGCGATTGTTTGTTGCATGAGCACTGTATCTTCTTTTTGCAAGCAATAAGTAAACGAGCTTCTTGAGAGTCGATAGTGTTTAAAATAATATGGTGATAGAATTTTTTGAAAAATTTAAAAAAAATTTCGGTTTAGCAAAGGGAAATAAAATAATGAAATCATCCGCTGACGTTGACGCTGCCGAATTGAAAAAATCATTAACACTATGAGAAACAAAATAAATTTTAAATGAACGTAGATGGAAAAAATAATAGTAGATGCGATTTTTTTCAAAATATAGAACAAAAATGGGCTTTGTTTCCATAAAATATGCTGTGTATCTACGTAATCAGGAAAAAAAAATGACAATAATATATTTGAAACTTGGAAAAATAGATTGAGATACAAACATAAATTAAAGAAAAAAAAAAAAAAAAAAAAAATCGGACAAAGACGATGTGTTTATGAAGGCTGGCTTACCCGACTGATCGCTATCTATAGACCGGAGCGCTGTTTAATCGTTAGATCTTCTAAATCGCTGCCACTGTATTATCGTGTCAGATATTTTCTACATTCTCCAAATTACCTGCGACTGAGAGATTCTTGCGGACTCTCTATCAAGAGTCCATCAGCCTGGAAACAAAACCCAGAAAAACCTTCTCTCCAGCTTTGTCTTTTATTTTTATTCATACGATTCCTTGAAATTCAACACCCAGCGCAAGTGCAGTATACAATATAAGAGTAAAGTCATGTGTGCTAGCCAATTTTCGGGAATTATTTTTATTTTTTTTCAAAACTACACGTCTTTGTAAATGTGCTGTATGCAATGAAATTATAAGCAGAATCAATTTACACATCGAATAAACATCAATTGGGCAGCGTCTAACTTTTTTCTTTTTTTCGATCGGAATATGTTTTGGTGCGCACAATTGGAAGATGGTCGTTTTTCAAAGAAAACCGAAAATACAAAACCATCCAAACTCCGACTGTGCACAAAGTGAACCAAAAATGACGAGTGAAACATAATGACCATTAATCAGTCTCTTTCGTCTTGTGTCGTAAGTATTCGGGTGACAAATTTTCATGATTCATTATAGTAAAAACAAAAAAGACCGACAATGAGTGATGGTACGTCTCGCGAGATGAGTGCGTAAATAATTTTTGGATAGAGTCTGATACGTTATTAATCTGTGCAGCGTTTGAGATGCCTTACCTCATGAATACTGAATACTTTCGCAGAGCGAGGGGCCCAGTGGCGAAGCACATCTCGACCGTGCCCGCGTAGCCGGTCTGCACGTCCGGCGAATCGCCCAGCCTCCGCGACACCTCGTCGTTGCACTTGAGCTGTGTCGGAATTACAACGTATTTTAATGTCTTACACTTTTTTCTTCGATTCATGGATCATCGCCGTCGGAGCGAAAATCTCGATCAGGACGAAAACAACGACGCGGAGCCTTGAATGGAATTGGAAAAAAAGTGCCTTGCAACTGTTCTAATTAATCGACGGCTCACTCGTATAACGTGTACATGAATAAATATACGCGCCGGGATGAAATTATACGTACGAGCACGTGCTGGGCGTGGATGCAGATGAAGCCGAGGAATATCGTGAGCGGCGGCGCGAGCAGGAGGCCGGCGTTTTTGAAGGCGTCGCCGAGAGCGAAGATGCCAGAGCCGACGTTGCCTTTGAAGTGGTGCATCAGCGTCTCCACGTACCTGCAGGGGTGAGAGAATTTTTTTTTTTTTTTTTATTCCAACACCGCCGCATTTTTTTTTTTACTTTACTCACGATGTTGTGTGGGCGGACGCTCCGCCGTGGCCGTCGTCGCCACCGCCGCTTTTCCGCGCCTCGATATCCTTATCGAGCCGGAGAATCGGATCTTTTGATTGGAAAGCTCCATAGGTGCTGCAATTTTTCGGAAAGAAAGTTTTTCGGTGTACTCTCATGGTATTTTTTCAATCTTTTTACATACATACAGACAACACGTAGATAAAAATCAATATTTCAAACCTTGATATTACAAATACAAGTTTTTACTCGTTTAAATTGCGCGGACGGACTTTCAACACTATACTTATTATACACGATTTTGAACATTATTTGGCGTTCAAACACGAGATCGATCGAGAGATGAATAAATACAAATTCCATATCTTATTAAAACGATATCATGATTAATTAACTGCGTTGACGTGACTCGAAATTATATGATATGTATATAACTTTGATTTGGGACGAGATAAAAGAAGAAATTAATATTTAATTCCCTCCGACTTGTAGATACCGAAATATTCCGCTCGCGATTTCCAACAGAGATATCAGTATACACGTAGCATCTGTCGAGGGAAAGCGTCTGCGGCTGATAAGCCGTTGGCTGTGATTAATTGTGATAACTTTGTGACATACATTAAATTTGTTTTTGTTTCTTAATTAAACAAATAATACTCACGCAATTTGATGGAATGTATAATTGTTGAGACACTGTTTAGGTGCTAATAAAATAATCTCGTCTGTATTCGTATTTGTATACATCTCGGGGTATATTGTGCTACGAAGCGAAAACACCGACTAGAGTATCAGTCTCTTTATGTAATGTGATGTGTGCTCTTAAACCTATAAGGTTGAGTTAGGAACGATCGCGAGTAATCGGTGGTGGTGGTGGTGGTATATAGATTTCGTAAGTAAGAGTCGGTCTGGATTATGATATCAAGGCGAAGATCGAAGCGCCTCGTCCAAAATTTATTCAATTTAATTTTTTAAATTTCTTTTCCCAGAACATCCTGTTACGCGTGCGCATCCTCGTGATGTAAATTGGGGAAAAAACCAAAACAATCGCTCACCTCTCCTCCTTTTGCTGGGCTTCCTTGGAAACGTATATCGGCGGCTTGGTCGTTGAATTTTGAGTCGTCTTGGTGTGTAACTCCATCTAAAATGACATAAGATCCGGCATGCAGTTGTATCGAGGAAATGAACGAGCGACTCGCGTAAAATTCGTCTTCCACTTGAGCGGTCTAAAATTAAGTATCAAGCGCAAAACAAAACGGACATTCTCGAAAACGACGACGCATTCCACTATAGACGATTTCTACCTGATGTTTGTCACTAAATATCTAAAATACTACGTTGTACACCTGGTTAATTTAAAGCCGAATGCAACGCGCGTCATTTTCAAACGATCATGTTTCTCTTGGTCCGGGTGCGATTCGTTGCAGTTCCGGCGCGATCGAGAAGCTCACGGAAACCAAAACTCATGAACTAATTCAGCAAAACTGTACAGAAGATTGTGCGATTCTTTGAATGAGCAAGTCCTGTTTCCATGGACGCGGGCTTGATCGGCTCCGACGAGTATCCGGGTGTGCGGATCAATAAACCGCTACGATAATCGGTTGTATAAATCGATATTATTATTTTTTGTTTTCCAATTTAACGACGTGAGCGGAAAGTACGCAAACGTTATCTTCCGTGTACCCCGATGCACTGCAGTATGATACATATATCATAGGCTTTGAAAACTGAGTCATAAGTCGGACAGTGCGAATTTTTCGAGATGGGACACTCTGCGTACGCTTCATCCCATGGGGGGATGGAGCTGTCGCGGGTCGTAAATCCGAGCGCAGCGGCTTGTCTTTATACTTTTATTGCACTGTTTTGACAGGCTGTATGGACAAAATTCAGCAGAATCGCACAATTTCCATCGTATCTGCGGACTAAGTCTCTAATACGGCAAGGTGTATCTAAAAACTATATGCGGGTGAGGCAACGAAGGGAAGAAAAAACATGGGGTCGTAAACGCAGATTTTGGCCCTTCCGGGAAACTATGCATTACACACACACACACGCACACAGATTTAGACGCACCGATTCCATCTCGGCTCGACCTGGCTTAAAACGTCCGTGACGGTGTGGTGCAGGTGATGGCTAGTCACCGCGTTAACGCCGCGGTCCGTCGCTGCTGGTGGTTCTCGGAGGTGGGATTTATCGAAGGTCTGTCAGTGCCGGGGGCCTCGCTCGCCACCCGAGTCATTTGTACCTAATGTATACAAGACACAAGTAGATTATAAACCCCGTCCGCGGCTTTTGTCGTACAGCATCGTGGCGTTGACAATCAGATATAATTGCTGAATTGAGCTGCTGGATTCGGTCACGGCTAGTCGTGGGGGGGGGGGGGTTTGGCGCGATAATAGGATATGTACTATACGTACAGTCTAATCGGTGCAGTTTGCTCGGAATGACCGGGGGTCACTCTGTTATTCTTCGAATTAAGTGATCAGAATTTGCTTCTATAAATTTTATCCGCCCACTAAAACACACGTATAAAAATATTTGGGGATCGGAGAGTAATTTTTCTCCGACACCCGTGTGAAGACAACAAGTCAGTTTTGAGCTTTTTCATACAATTCCAGGGATGCCGGCTCGTAAGGAAACGTTTCGCCTGAATTGTACGCATATAAACGTTCCGTGTACTAGATTTTTCCAATCCCGGTCGATCGAAAACTAATCCGTCTGCGACAAATCGTTGCAGTGACCATATTACAAGGTGAGTTCGAAATAAACGTGGATTTCCCAAGACGCGTGTACCGACCTTGCGGAGTAATCCACGCGGGAAAAACGGTGCGCGGCGCGACCATCACCGAAAGTTAAACAGAGGATGACCGCATCAGGATAATTACCCGCTGACCGGACGATTCGCGGGTCGACGCGTGTAATACGTCGCACGAGCAATCTCGCGTCGCGTAATGCACGTATGACGTATAGGGACGAGGCGCTCCACTCTGTTGTATTGGGATCGGCCCTATAGCGCTAGCGCCACTGCTCTGTGCTAATCTAAATAAAGTGGCGATTTTTGGAAGGAGCGAGAGAAGGCTCGTGACTGTCAGCGCCACCAGCTTTTCTATCCTTATAACATAGTGGCAAAACTCTGAAGCACCGAGAGAAGGCTCCGAAGGGCCAATCCCAATACCAATCCGCGCGGGAGTCGTGAAAGCTCGGCGTCAACGCTGTACCGATCCGTCGTACGCAGGCTCTGCTCCGAGATAATACCGAAGCTCGAGTCCGTAGCACCAGAGGGCAATAAATAACAATTGGCGCGCGGAGTAGCGCGAGCCGCCTGCCAATTCGAGAAAAGCCGCATCCGGCGGGACGCGCCGCGCTTCGGTTTATTTTCGATCGGTGCGATCGAATGTTAATTCAATTGGCTCCCGATACTCCGATCGGCTCGGTTTGTCGGGGCACGTATGTACATGACGTGCTAACATCTGCCACGCGCGTGCAGTCGACTGCAGGTTCGTTCTTTGGACGGGCCTTTTTCGGTATTGATACTCGGAACCGTGACCTCTGGCGAAATTCCCCGTCAGGAGTCGCGGCTCGTTGAGCATCACCGCTGCACGGTGTATGTATCATGAGCAAAGTGCACGCGCGACGAGCCCGGCCGAAAAGGAAAGATAAGACCAAGGAGGAGCGGACGGACATGGGGATCGAGCCACTGATTGACTCTGATGGTGCACGGCTCTGTCCGAGGCATTCATGTGCGGTGCAGGCTACTGAATCATCGTCGCTTTTCTCCCGTCCGAGCGGCGCATGATCAGTCGCTCGAGGGGGAAAAAAAACAACAACAAACAATTCATCCCCCTTGCTTTCGGTGATGTCCCTTTCAATAACCCCAAAGTGGCCTCTGAGCGAATTATGTTGTTTTTTTTTTTTTTATTTTTTGTTGTAGCAGTTATTGTGCGTATTAGAGCGATCAAGCGGACACCGACTGCGGAGTACGAAGCGGGACCCGAGGATGGAAATTTTCCTACGGAAAATGACTTCCAAGTATAGGCGCTCATTATGAATGACAAGGCTATTATCGCTCGTATAGTGCAGGGTATATATTATCTTTGGGAAAGTTCCGAAAGTGAGATTGTAGTTTGAAAAAAATAATGTTATCCGAATGTGTGTTAGTGCGCACAGCTGAAGCATATATATGCATGTAGTTATAAAGCAGGTATAGTTTTATAAAATCGAAGACAACTATGATATTGCTACTAAGCTCTTCATTGATAACATAATCGATACGTGATTCATCAAATATTTTTCTACAGCTCTAGCCAACAATTTTTTATTTCAAAAAGTCAATGATAGTTCTACTTAAATAGTTGATCATAGATCAATTTATTTTACCGTCCGTTGCACAATTATCGATTGACATTGCCGTGATGGAATTTATAAGTGTGTTGCAATTCAAATAACCAACTCGGATGCATTATACGGAGCGCCGTTCCGATACCCTATAATATGTATAGAGTATGATAATCAATCACCAGCCGTTCAATCATCAACTATATGATAAAATGATTCCGAACTCGGGTAGGTCAGTGTATACATACAGTACTTATTGTCATTTTTTGAACTCTGTTGACTTTCGAAAATATACCTCGCCTTTTATACATGCCCATCAACCGTGGCTCTCGCTATAAGTAAGTATAATAATGTACGTCCATAGCGGTACTCCGACGACGTACCAAGAATTAATGTCCCTCACGAGCGTCAGAACAAAAACAACAAGACCGACAAATTTCGGTGTTTCTCGAACGCCAAGCCGAACTCTCGGCTGCACCGCGCGCAAAAATAGAGCTTCTATCAGTATAATACGTATAATGGTATAGCGCGTGTATACGTGCACATCCGCGGAAACTGCTCATCCTGCCTCGTCGTCCCGTCCGGCGATGTACTGAAAACGTGTCTCTCGGCCGCGGAAATCCAGACGACGATCTCCCGTCGGCGGCGTCACCGCGCGCGCACAGTTTGAGAAAAAAACACGACGAGTCGCGCCCGAAAATTGGCACACGCTCTCCGGCCCCGTATTGGCGTCGAAAAGACTTCGCCGCGTGAGAAACGAAATCGCGCCGACGACGCGTTTGTCCCGCATACGCAACTGTATACACACGCGAGCGGCCGCGGAAGGAGCAGCATCAGCCGGCGAACACGCGTTCGAGCTAAGAGCGGACCGGCGCGCGCTATCTTTAGCGGTCGCCCTCGCCGGGTGCCAAAGCCCCTTTTTGCTTTTGCGGGTTCGACGAACCGGAATGTCCCACTATTCCGCCGGCTACGCGCACGTTTTTCGTCCGTTACACACCTGCACCCGTACGCATCGTATACTCTCTAAATGTCTTCGAGTGAATTTTCACTCGTATCGAGTGAGAATCCGGTCACTCGTACTCGAGTTAAAAATTCACTCGATGCGAGTGAAACTTC